>JASDQU010222669.1:0-17704 GCA_032191745.1 Picea mariana
TGTACTTGAACATTTAAGTGGGGTAAAAGGAGGTTGACCCCTTGAAGAGGCTTATTATCTGAAATTCTCTCTTTTTCAAGGCGTTGAGTACTTTTTCTGAGGATTTTCTATGCTATATTGATATTTGGTTCTTAACAAATTCCTAGCCTGCAAACACATTTTCATCATAAAATATTAGTAGTAGAACTTGGAGAAAAAATAGAGTAAAATGGGAAAAATTAAAACATGGAAAAATGTGTCCACCATATTAAATATGTGATAGTAATAATTCATGAGAAAACTAGGTGAATAAGATTCCTCCAACCATGCTTCAATTCTATCATAAAATCTTGCATTCCTATCATAGAGTTGATGGGGGGAGTTTATTTGAAGGTAGCATACGAAATGAGAACAATGTATAGAATCTGTATGAAGTGTACTTGGAGAGACAATATTTGTGTCGATATACTTGTTAATTCATTAATACAAGCCAAAATAATGAGGGTGTTACACATTATTTTCATCACTCTTATGACTGTTAATGATGTAAACCTATATGTTGCCTTCAGAGGGGTCAGTGGCCTAAATTCCTAAAGAAAGAAGGGAGAAGAAATTTCCTTGAGAGAAGAAGTTGTGTTTTCCTCTGTAAAAACCCTATTTTGGAGGATTTTTGCGGGTTGCACCATAGCTAGGGTGCGGAAATGCCTGATTTATGCAGGCTATAATATAGCTAGGGTGCAAAATTTGCGTAGGATGCAGTATATCCAGGTCATGGAAGCCTTCGTACGTGGGAAAAATGAGCATTTTCTCGATGCTTCTAGAATGAGAAGCTTCTTTGGTGAGGTGGCCTCTAAATGGTTTGGATCTTACTCGCTTTCATGATTTAGTGGGATCATCCTAACCTCCTCACCTTATCCTCTTCAACTTATAAAAGGAGAGGAGCTCTCATGGAGAAAGTTAGTTGGATTTGTCTTGTAATTATTAGCTTTGTTAGAGTGGCTTTGAGATCTACTTCTGTCAAGATAGATGTTAGATCTATAGTCTCAGAATTCTTGGATCAGAAGTATGTGGGAAGCAAGGAATTGTTGGAAGGAACCTTATGACATCAAGGCATATGGTGGTAATATCTCTTCCTATTATTAATATAATACAGTGGCATGTTTATTTCCCATGGAATTATCTTTATTTTATTGCATAATTCCTTGATCATATGCATAGGTTGCCATTGAATATACTTTACTGCTTTCACTTTGGTTGGTTTGTGCCTCACTGTAGGATCAGTATCACAAGATCACTGGAGTGAAATAGGAACAACAAAGACATAAGGAAGCAACATTTAAAGGTATGTCTCTCATCTTTTGTTTGGTATTAAATTTGATGATTAGAGCCTAGGGAAAGCGCCATGTCCTATTGTGCTTTGTTCTAGATCTAGGTGGATCTAGGGGGATTAGTCTATGTCTGCATTCACTGATTTACCCGATAACAAAATTGGCGACTCCACTCGAGAAAAAAATGTTTTCCTAGTTTTCCTTGTTTTCTTTCATTGATTACTTGTTTTCTATTTTCTGAGTCACTGGGAGATCCAGATTGACTCTCCGACTATTAAAATGCACTGGAAAGCCTTCTCAATTTTTAATTTTTTCCATTTTTGTTTGATTTCTGCACCTTGCTTTGAGGGACAGTGCGGTGACTTAGGATATCAGTGACCTACCTATTTAGGCCAGTGCGGAAACGTTGTACCTTAACCATATATGGCCCATGGAAATCAGTGATTTCCCCACTGTGCTAGCCTTCCAGCCTGCAGAAATTGTAAAAGAATTTGTATTTGGTGGTTTTCCCTACCCAGATTTGTGATATGGTTCTGGGGTGATTTGTTGGATCTGTTTACAGTATGCTTGACAACTTTGAAAATTTATTTATCCATCTTTGCTTTGTTTTCTTTTGAAAGGTTTAGTCTCTTGCTTTGAGTGTCTTTCAATTACAAAGCATGGTTTTTCTTTAGAATTGTTTAGTGAAAGAATAGTTATTTTTCTGAATAAATCGTGTTAAAAGAGAAACTTAGTTTGGGTTGTTTTTGTTTTGAAGTGATTTGCTATTTGTTTTAGTGTCTCTTTGAAACAAAAATTCTAATTTCTTGGTTTACATTAGATTGGGCACTTCCTTGCATTTGAAGTAGCGAAATTGCACGATTCATGGGGGGGCCATGAATCGTGCATTGGTGTATAGTCTATTTTGCTCATTTATTGAAGATATTGATATTGATGAGTTTTAAAATTTTGGGACATTGGACATATGGGAATGATAAATGTTTTCTCCTTATTGTAGCATATCTATCATCAAAATGAAAAGAGTGGATCTTCATATACTACATTACTTTCGAGTCAGTCGAAACACCATATTGTCCATGCCATTTTCCTTTTGAGTAACAACAACCATAAAAAAAATTCTTATAAAAATTGATTAGACATTTTTTATATTTTTTGGTAGCAAACCTACATTAGATTAGTTGTAGGGATTTGGAATAGGTGTGAAAGATAAATTTCCAAAGCTTCAAACAAACATAGAATCTTGCATTAGGGAGCGGTGAAATCCACTTGCTACATTTTTTCTTGGGAAGCCCTTCTCACACAAGGATCAATCACAAGGTCGCATTGATACTGGCAGAGTTACTCACCCTGCTTTGTTGGTATTGATGTAGAGATTATGCATATTATGGGGGTCACTTGAGAGGTATACCCACAATGATGAGTGGAATCCTTTCATGTTGATTTCTGGTTAGATACCCTGCCCTTGGACGTGGATCAGACTGTCGATTGTTTCCCCAAGCATCACTATAGTGATTGGTAACCTTAGTGGCCTATCTCTTTAGGGTCTTTACACAAGGTGACTGTGGAGGGGCAAGTCTTCACAGTACCTGGAATCGACGTTGGTCAAACTCACTCGGGCTCCTTGGAGAGTATACCCATGTTTATGTGTGGGAGCTTGCACCAGGGTGTAAGTCCATTAAGCAGGTCATCAGTGTAAATTTTCCACATGCTCTATCTCATACCCTTCTTAATTTGTTCCTGTGACGTTGGATTTCATCACCAACTAGTGTGCTCATTGTGAGAAGGTTTTGTTTGTTTGCTTGCTTCCTAGATTTTTAGTGTGTGTTGTTTGTTTTCCCTAGCAGACTCTAGGTTGGATTTTTTTTATATGGTGCCAGTTCCCAAAATGACCAATGAAGGAACCCCTGCTCCAGGGGAACCTTTTTTTTTTCCTTCTTATGGAAACATTGGTCCTCCTCACATCGCTACTGTAACAATCCCCCCGACCAACCTAAGGCCAGGGTACGCCACTCCATAGCAACCACTCATTCTATGATGCCAGTCAGTAACATTCCCAGCCATCAGGCCGAGCCATGCTACTCTAGGGAACACTTTCGTTCCCATACTATGGAACATATAGTAGCATACCCAGTAGTCAACTAAGTAATGCCACTTAAATTTACTCTTTAGACTGCATGCAACTAAAACATATACATACAGCACGCTCACGAAATATTTACATCTAAACATAAACAAACAATTAATTTATGTAACATAAGACTTTTATAGTAAAATAACAGTAATTACCAATATGCACCATTTACAAGAAATTACCCATAAGCACACAAGCAATCATAGTCACATATATGATAAACTCATAACATAGGCATGTAAATAACAAAACAACATATCAATATATCATACAATTGGTAATTATCTTAGAAAGACTTTCACCAACTGCTTACAGACTGTCCATGAACCTCCCAGCCATAGACTACACTATTCATCACTCTCAACAGTGAGTCACCCCCGAGCTGAGACTGAACTCCACCCAGGGTAAATGGATTCATATCCAGGATAAGGCTCATGGACAACAGGAAAGAATCCATCTCAGGTGCTTACTCAACTAACAGCCTACAACCTCTCATTCCCCACATACATGTCCCACCCAAGGAAGTGTGCCCCTTCTCTGCTCAACAGTCCCTCAGCTGCCCCACTTCCCCTCTAGGGATTCAACAACAGGACAGACAGGAAGTCTCAGAGCATTGTAGCTATAGTTTAGCACCTACAGAAATCACTACCCAACAATTCTCTCACTCAGAGAACTACTCACAGGCATGATAACCTACTTCTTCAATCCCGCTCCAAGATAACCAGGTACACCAACCAAAATGGGTGGGGAAACAGGCTTCAGAAAGGTGAAATGGTTGTCTCAAAGATAACAGAATGTATGAGTGAAATGGTCATGGAGTCATTGACTGGATAACTAAGTCTATTTCGGAATCACTATGAACTCTTTGTGAAAAGTGATGGTCAGCATGATGGTCCTCCCCCATTCGTAAGGTATCTGTGAGAAAAATCCCCCCCTGAGATCAGTTTCCCCACGATATGAATGCATTTCCCCAACTTGACACTTGTCATATCGAAAGTTACTTTTGTCCACTTGTCCCCAACTTTAGAACTTAGGATAAACTAATTATCCATACTTTATGTTTTAGGAAATATTAATATAATATCCCCTTGACTTTTGGCCCTCCCTTTCCCTAACTGGTGAAGTTTAGTCCCCCATATCTTTTATCATGGTCAATCTATTAGCAGGGACGTGTTTTATATTAATCATGAGTCATGTACAAAGTAGGCGCATTGTCCCTTATCATCTAGGCATTTCAGCCTAATACCAAAACATAAGCGTTTCGGCTTATAATACTGGCTTGCCAACCTATGATGCATATCATATACATAAAGGTTTGTTGACCTTAGTATTGTGCATAGTTTAGTTATGGTGTGAAGTATTTGTTGTCCTCAAGGTTGCACGCACCATAGTTACTGTGCGCGATATCTGTTGTCCTCAAGGTTGTGTGCCCTTTAGTTATTGCACGCAGTATCTTAGGAAGTACATATTACATCATTTTATTGCGTAGTTCATGCGCGCACTATGCCACATGATGTGCATTATCAAATGAGGTCAAAATAGCTCATCAACTTAAGTATATTTATATTACATTTACAATTGGGATTGGTCGAGGGATATTACAATCCCCTCCCCTTATTTATGCATTGTCCTCAGTGCATCATACACCCATATATATCATATTTTTCAAAAATCTTTAAAAATATGTAGGTATTCTATCTGCATTGCATCTTCATGCTCCCAAGTAGCATCCTCAGGGTCATACTAGGTCCATTGAACCTTTACAAGCCCTATGGATCGGTTCCATAGATGTTTGACTTTCTAGTCCAAAATGTGCACCGGATGCACTTGAAAAGCGCCTTCTTGCTTCACCTGAATCACATTCCAATCAATAACATGATTAGCATCGGGTATATATTTATTTAGAAATGATACATGGAAGACATTATGAACATACATAGATGCAGGAAATGCAATCATATAAGCAACTGGACCAATCCTCTCTAGGATTTCAAATGGTCCACAAAATCTGGCTGCTAACTTGGCGTAGCTTCCCAGCTTCAGGGAACTCCTGTTAGCTTTCACTTTCATGAAAACAAGATCACCCACTTTGAATTCTCTGTGGATTCTATTTTTATCAGCATAACTTTTCTATTTGTCTTGGGCAGCTTTCAAATTTTGCTTAATTTTTAACATTTGGTCCTCCATCTCCTTAAGCAATTCTGGCCTGACTACTGTTCTATCAGCTGGGTTATCCCAGCTTACTGGAGTGTTGCACCTTCTGCCATAAATTTCTTCAAATGGGATCATCTTCATTGATGCCTGATACCCATTATTGTAAGTGAATTCTACCAAGTGTAGGTAGTCTTCCCATTTCAATGGTTTGTTCATCACATACATTCTCAACATATCTTCTATCACCCTGTTCACTCTTTTTGTCTGTCCATCAGACTTGGGATGATAAGATGTACTAAAGTTTAGATTCATTCTGAATCCTTTGAACAATCCTTTTCAAAAATTAGAGGTAAATTTTGGGTCTCTCTCAGACACGATCGTCTTAGGAATTTCGTGCAATCATGCCACTTCCTTCATGAAAATATCAACGACATTCGTTGCCTTGTGACTAGTTTTTAGTGGAATAAAATGGGAAGCTTTTGTAGGATTGTCCACCACCACCATAATCAAATCATGCATCTTGCTTGTTCTAGGAAATCTCGTAATAAAATCCATTGTCACCACTTTCCACTTCCATTCAGGAATGGGAAAAGGTTGCAGCAATCCTGCTAGGTGACTATGTTCTGCTTTAACTTTCTGGCGTTCCATACATCTTGCGATGTATCCTGCTATTTTTCTCTTCATACCTGGCCAAAATTATTGGCTCTTGACCGCTACTATGGTTTTCTGATATCTAGGGTGCCCTGCATAAGGTACATTATGCATCTCATACAAAATTATACATTTCAAGTTCTGGACATTTGGTACGAAAATTATATTCTTGTACATCAGTATTCCATCTACTCCCAACTTATAAATATCCATCTTTCAAAGTATCTTACCCTATTGTAGCATTGCTACCAATTATCTGTACTACATATCTGTATTTGCAGCCTCCATAATTTTTCTTTTAACATTAGTCTGATACATGCTGATGGTTGTAGCACGTAGTTCATGTACCCTCTTGCTGAGTGCATCATCCACTTTATTTTCTTTCCCTTTGATATGATTTATATCAAAGTTATATTCGCTTAGAAATTCTAACCATCTGTTTTGCCTAGCATTTAGATTTGGCTGATCAAATAAATATTGTAGGCCAGTGTGGTCTGTTCTTAGCTCAAACCTCTTTCCCATGAGGTAGTGTCTCCATTTCCTCTGGGCATGTACTATGGATTCCAACTCCAAATCATGAGTGGCATAGTTTCTTTCATGATCTTTCAACTTCCTTGATTCACAACATATCACGAATCCATTTTGACTGAGGACTCTACCCAGTCCTTCATTACATGCATCTGTGCATACAATTAATTCTTCATTTGGGTCTGCAATCCTTAGTATTGGAGCACTTGTCAATAATTGTTTCAAATGTTGGAAACTCCTTTCACAGTCCGACGTCCACTGAAACTTCATACCCTTTCTTTGCAAGGAGTGATTGAGTGTGCTATCTTTGAGAATCATCCAATGAATCTCCTGTAGTAACCTGCAAGGCCCATGAAAGATCTGACCTCTGTCACATTCTTTGGTGATGACCATTCTCTAATGGATTCTACCTTCTCAGGATCCACTTCTATCCCATCTTTTGAGATGATATGCCCCAAATAATGAATTTATTTCTAATAAAATGAGCACTTGCTCAATTTGTCATACAACTGATGTTCCCTTAATACTTGAAACACCATCCTCAAATGATGTTCATGCTCTTCCTCTGACTTGGAATATATAAGAATGTCATCAAAAAAGACAATGACAAAATTGTCCAAATACTCTCAGAAAACACCATTCATTAAGCACATGAAAACAACTGGTGCATTTGACAACCCAAATGGTACCACTATGAACTCATAATGACCATACCTTGTCCTGAAGGCGGTCTTGCAAATATCTTCTTCTTTAATTCTTACCTGATGGTATCTTGATCTGAGATCTATCTTTGAAAATATCCTTGCATCCTTCAATTGATCAAAGAGGTCATCAATCCTTGGTATAGGATACTTGTTCTTAACAGTCATTTTATTCAATTGTCTAAAGTCAATGCAAAATCTTAACGTTCCATCTTTATTTTTCACAAACAAGACTGGGGAACCCCAAGGTGATACATGTGGGCTTATATATCCCTTATTCAGTAGTTCTTCAAGATGCATTTGAAGCTCCTTCAATTCTGGTATACTCATTCTATAAGGAGTTTCTGATACTGGCGCTACTCCAAGCATCAAATCTATAGATAAATCAATGTCTCTCCTTGGAGGTAGTCCTGGTACTTCCTTGAATACATCTTCAAACTCTTTCAGGACTGCATAATCCTCTAAATTTTTCACCTTGTATTTAGGTGTCTCCTCCATATGAGCTGCAAAAATTTGACATCCTTTTCTATAACATTTCTTCAACTACAGTGCTGAAATTTCTCTAACGGTTACTGCCGTGGGAATTCCCTGCACTCTCCTTTGGTTCCCTTCTTCATCCAAGCAAGTGAATTCTTTGTTATGACAATCCAATAGAGCATGATGTGGGTCCAACCAATCCATCCCAATTAAACATTCATAGGAACCTAAAGGTAATATGTTCAAATCTACCCTGGTATTCAGTGCATTCATGTCTATGAGGAAGGACTTAACCATGTCATTATCTTTTCTTCTAGCTCCTGTAGCCAGTTGCACCAACCAGGATTTTCCATGCTTGCTTCTTGGCAATTGCAAACTTTCCACCATATTAGGGTCTATATAACTATGGCTATATCCTGAATCAATTAAAATATCAAGGGTTTGATTGTTGATAATACCTTCCACTTCAATCATGTGGGACTGATACTATGCTTGCTTGTTGTCCAGGGCTACATAAATCCTTGGCACATTTATGCCCATGTCCTCTACTGTCTCAACTCATTGTACATTGTGAACATTCCTACCTTTTTTGCCTCTGTGAGGACAATCTCTGAACCTATGGTCTCCTTTACAACCCCAACATTTCATAGGTGGTTGTCTTGGACCTTGACTCCCTATGTCAATCACTCTAGTTTCCTTATGTGTTTGTTGCCATTGTGGATTATTTATGAAGAATGGTGGCTAGCTCCCTTCTTCCTCTGATCCATCTTGAATTTCTTATTGTCTTCCCAAGCCTTTTGTAAAGTTGGCCTTGCTTTAAGCTGGTCATATAAGAATTTAGCTCTCCTTATGGTCTCTTCTAATGTCTTGGGATCATCATATTGTATTGTTTCACTGATGAATGATGCCAATCCACTTAAATACCGTTGAATCTTGATTGTCTCATCCTTAATGAAAGAGACATACTTCAGCAGTTCCATAAACCTTCTCTCATATTCATGTATGGTCATACTTCCAAGCTTGAGTTCAAAGAACACTTTCATTTTCTTGTCATAGTATCTCTTGGTCAAGTACTTCTTCTCAAAATACTTCTTGAATTCTCTACAATGTGTTGTACCTGCACAAGTTGATCCCACCAGATAGAGGCCTTTCCTTTGAGTTGATAGATAGTGATTCTACCTTCATCATGAAAACAATAATTATGCAATTGAAAATACTTCCTCATGCCTAGAAACCATGTTTTGGCATCTTCATCCTTCTTGTGCTCACCATCAAATGTAGGAGTTTTGATTTTGTTAATTTCTCCTCGCAGCTCATCCACCCCAGATCTCTTATACCTTTTGATAGGGGATAGACTTGAGTTTTTGTCTGCTCTCTTATGGGAATGCCTATGGGGATGATGGTGATGTCTACTAGCACTTTTTACTTCTCCTTTCTCCTCTAAAGATTTGTGACTCTCAGATCTACTTGAGTCACTCTCCTTAACCAATTTCTTCTCTATTATGTTTAAACCTTCCAATATCTTCATGTTGAAGTCATACTGTTTCTCTTTGTCTTTCATAAGCCTTTCAATATCAAATTTATGGTTTTGGACATCCTTCTGCAAATTCTTAATGGTCTCAACCATATTCATATCTTCATTCCTTTCTTCTCCATGTCCATTGGAGTTTGGTCCTTCCATGCCCAAATGGACATCCATCCCTCTACTCTTCTCTGGATGACTGTAATTCCCTTGTGCCTCTTTCATTCCTACATAATTTGCACTGGTCTGACCTGATCGAGTTGTTGTTAATTCTGCAAAATGTCCAGCCATCGAAACTAATCGGACTAACAATTCAACAATTCATGAGAATATGAGCCATTTTGATTCAACATTCACATCAGCATTATCACTCTCGGTTTCCTGGTGTTATCACCATGAAAATTATAGATAAGACACAAGTCTCAAGAAAACTGACGCGCAGTTCCTTCCGAGATACACTTGCACAAGAAGGTGGTTTTGTCGAAACCACTTTTGCCAAGACACAGTATCACATGTCTCAACATGTCAAATCCACCACTCGTGGAGTGAGTGACGGCTAGTCAGATCACCCTGCTTCATTCGTTTGGTACTTCACAACCATGTGCCGTCATCTGAATGTATCCATGTAACGAACTCAAAAGATAATCATTCTAAATGGATTGGTCAAGCATGGCAACCCAACGCTCTTTGTACATAATATGTCTGCACTTCATAAATGGAGTTCTATAATTACCACTCTCCAAGTATGAAGATATCTACGTATCCATAACCGTAGTAATATTCAAGCTGCTCGACTTCCTACTCTCTATAAAGACACATTTCATTATCCTCAACCTGAGATACATGGACAAATCTAAGTTGAGTGAGACTGGTTATTCAAGCAACATGCTAGGCTTTCCTGCGAATAAGGAGGAAAGGGTCCATGCGCACATTCTAGCAACTAAGTTCCACACAAAGTCGGTTATAGATTCGTGATTGGAAGTCAGGATGAATCCCACTATAAAGGATTTAGTCATCAACAGGCCAGCCACTAAAAAGAAAAGGAGTAAGCGGCATAAGAAGGAGGAATCTATGGTTGAAGCGGCCGAAACTGTTGGAGAAAAATCAACCAGTCTGGTTAGAATCTTCTTTAAAGGAAGAGATCGCTAAGCTGAATTAAGTCTTCAACTAAAATAAGCATGTCTCAACGAATTTTGAACAGCCGGTAGCGGAGGTAAAGAGTACAAGAGATGATAGGCATGTTCTTCAACAACCCTTTTTACAACAGTTAGCCTGTTGTAAAAAGNACTGTTGTCATCACCCTTTTGTAATTTTGTGATTAATATGATTATATAAATACATAAATGGATTTTAGATTGTTTTATTACAATTTCTATATGGTGATGTTATGACTCTTGTTTTCTTTTATAATAATTTTTTCTTGTAATCTTATATTTTATTTTCATCTGTCTAAATCGGAAGAAATTAAAATTCAAAATTCTTTTTAATTAATGCTTCAATGCGGTTATGTGTTTCTTTTTTTTTTCTTTTATTATCATGCAATTTAAACTCAGACTCCTCACCTTCCAAGCAACTTCACGCACATTAACTTGACATATTCATTTATATTGTCGTGCATAGTAATATTACAAGGTAAAATGCTTCTGCGCGCACCTAAATCTACTGTGCATTTCGTCTTCGTCGTACCGACTACTTACACGCACTACTCTGGCATTGTGCACCAATATCCACTGCACATAGTTTCGATACTACGCATTGATATTCCACATGCATTTTCATCCTATGCATGCACCATGTCAATTTTAACATATTCCTTCATGCTCAAATATCTGCGCACACTACTGGATACACCGTCGTGAAACAACTTATACTCATACTCATGCGTGTACCAACAAAACTCCTATGTGTTCAGCAATACTTGTGCACCCCAGGTGCACCTTTCTATGTGTGTGCTTATTGCGAAGGATAATTTCAGCACGTGCATATGCACATAATAATCTACCACGTGGTGCCACAATTTACCACGCACACTGGCATGCCAACGTTTTCCCGCGTGGTGCCAAATTTACCACGCGCACTAGTATGCCAACCTTTTCCAAGGACACTCCATGAATCTAATTCTGGTCACTTCGAATTTATTTTTCTGTGAATATTCACTTCAATTGCACCCTTCTGGCCCATCCAAGCTCAGTGTTGAACTGAGGCTCTGATACCATACTGTAACAATCCCCCCGACCATCCTAAGGCCAAAATACGCCACTCTAGGGAAACCACTCATGCTTTGACACCATTCAGTAACATTCCTAGCCATCAGGATGGGCCATGCTACTCTAGGGAACACTTTCATTCCCATACTGCAGAAGATACAGTAGCATACCCAGTAGTCAACTGAGCAATGCCACTTAAATTTACTCTTTAGACTGCATGCAACTAAAACATATACATACAACACCCTCGCAGAAGCTTTACATCTAAACATAAACAAACAATTACTTTCTGTAACATATGACTTTTATATTAAAATAACAGTAATTACCGATATGCACCATTTACAAGAAATTACCCATAAGCACACAAGAAATCATAGTCACATATATGATACAAACGTAACATAGGAATGTAAATAAAAAAACAGCATATCAATATATCATACAATTGGTACTTATCTTAGAAAGACTGTCACCAACTACTTATAGACCATCCATAAACCTCTTAGCCATAGACTACACTGTTCATCACTCTCAACAATGAGTCACCCCCGAGATGGGACTGAACTCCACCCAAGGTAAAGGGATTCCTATCCAAGCTAAGGCTCATGGACAAGAGGAAAGACTCTGTCTCAGGTACTCACTCAACTAACAACCTACAACCTCTCATTCCCTACATGTTTGTCCCACCCAAGGAAGTGTGCCCCTTCTCTGCTTAACAGTCCCTCGGCTACACCACTTCCCTTCTAGGGCTTCAGCAACAGGCTGGAACGGAAGTCTCACAGCATTGTATCTACATTTTAGCACCTACAGAAATCAATCCCCAACAATTCTCTCGCTCAGAGAACTGCTCACAGGTCTGACAAACTGCTTCTTCAATCCTTGTTATAGGATAAATCCATAAGTGTGGACACAAACTGATCTCCCTAGATCCACCTAGATCTAGAACAACGCAAGACAAAACATGACTCTTTCCCTAGATTTTAACTATTGAATTAAATAGGAGGAAAGAACAAAGGACATACCTTATTATCGCTTCCTTTGGTCTTTGTTTCTCCCGCTTCACTCCGGTGCTCTCATACAGTCAAGACTGAAACAATACAAACCAACAGAAGTGAAGAAAGCACAATCTATTGAACAGTTAATCTATGTATATGATCAAGGAGTTATACAATAAAGTGGAATTAGCTTTATGGGAAAGGGAAATATTACTGTATCATATTAATGGAAAGTAAAGATTACAACCTGAGCCTTGATGTCGCAAACTTCCTTTCGATGGCCCTTGGCTCCGACACACACACTTTCTCACTTGCATGAAGAAGATCAACTCCTTTAGATGAACTTGCTGGAGTCTCCAAGCTTCTGTAGCATCAGTCCTTCACACAATTCTTTTCACTAATTCTCCAATGAATCTTGCTTCTTTGCTTAACCTTTTCCATGAGAATTATCTGAATATATAGGAGAGAATGAATTAGTTACTTGGATAAGAATGATCCCAAAGTATCAGGGAATCCAGTACTAGGATAACCATTCAAATGCCATCTCATCCTTCTATAAGATTCCCTTCTAGAAGCATCGAGAATTCATCTTTTTCCCTTATTTAGAAAGAGTTCGCACCCTAGCAGTTCAACACAGTGTGAACCTCTCGCACCCTGGCTTAAGGCAGCCTGCGAGAATCATGCATTCTCACAGGCAAATATACTAGCAGCCTACAAATAGTCTTCAAAGATGATTTTTTTGGAAAAGATGAAAATAACTTTTTCTCAGGAGAAAGTTCTTATGAAGAGCCTGAGTACACCATCATCAATACATCATCATGATGACCAAAATCATGGGTAACAGAATGCCCCCCAAATTATGAGGTTGGAACTAGTGACAGTCGATAGACTTTGTAAGCTGCATGTGTGTGTTGAGAACCAGGAGCACACCTAATCAAAAACCTGTGAACAACCAAGCATTTGCAAAATATCATATATATCAATTCTGAGGTAGGCATTCCCATACTCAGATCACAGACTGATGACATTATAGACATGGGTCATGGCCACCAATCATACACTGTGGATCCATGCCGTCAAAATATAGCATAGCCACTGGAATACACTATGGATCTATGCAAGAAATTTCAAATCAAGACAACATAGCCACGAAACATACACAGTGGATCTATGTGTCACAAATTATACATACTCCGTCACAACCTGGGTCACAAAGATGATATCCAGGGTCTTCAATCTCATCGCCCAAAGTACGAATCTAACCATGTGATTACATGTGTTGAAGTAGAACATGGTAGAAACCACTTGATTACCAGTCAATGATGAAACCGTTAACAAGTGCGAGGGAAATCACCATTGATGTCAATGATTCCCAAGGTACTATAGTACAATCTATCAAATGTGAATAAATGAGTTGAAGTCGAACATCCGATGGAATATTTCGATCAGGGGTCAGTGATGTGTACCCACTGTCGAAAGCGAGGAAACCTCCCATTGAGGCATGCAAGATCCAAGGTACCAAATAATTTATAAGTCTTGATTTTTGATAAGGAGATGAAGTCAACGAAACAAAACTCATCACAGGAGAGCCTTGATGTATCCCCCATCAATGAATCGAAATGAGTAACAGATTTTGAAGGTGAAACATAGTATGATTTGAATTGGACTGGACACAGGGAAGGCCAACACAGAGAGACTGGATAACTGTAGATGGCTGACTCAATATAGGTTTCAGATGGACTTCTCTTGAACATATGAATGACACGACCAATGATTTGGCAGCATTGACTCAAAGACGACACAGGGAATGAACTTGTAGCAAATTGAATGAGAGACAAATGGATTTCCCAAACTGGCTTCAAATGATGAATAGGGGGTGTCATGTTCAAGAGCGACAGTTACTGCCAATCAATACGAAGATGAAAACATATCCCTTTCCCAAATTTTCCCCCACCATTTTTGGCGAGTACCTCTTTATTTTTACACAAGCTTGAGGAGGATAACATATGCTTTTTGATGTAAGCTCATCCTTCGGATGAGTCCCTCGGAGTATTTTTAATGAACCCTAAGAAGGAGTGGTTCGATCCCATCACGGGTCTGTCAATGTTTGTTTAACGAGTCCAAATATAGAAAACTCGAAGGTTTTTCAAGATTATAGAGTTTGGAAAAACACTTAAAAGAGAACTCTCTTAGTTCCTTTTTCGTAAAATAGTCTGAATGAGACCAAAAAAGAGATAAATGATCGCTCACCAGACGCTTATTTCAAATACTTTATCGAGTGTGAAAATAGCAAGGTCGCTCGACTATCTTTTCATATTTAGAGAGTATGAAAAGAGATTGAAGAGGACTCCAGGGGGGTTCCTTTTTCGTATAACCTTGTTGAGCTCGAAAAAGTGATAAAAGTATGCTCGATCGTGTTCTCATGTATTTACGAGTGCAAGAATGGACAAAGACCACGCTCAATAACTTATTCTCATGTATTTACGAGCATGAGAAAGAACAAAGACTAAGCTCGGGATTGTTTTCATTTTTACGCAAGCTTAAAAACAAAACAAAACTATGTTTAAGATAGATTTTAATTTTTACACAAGATTAAAATCTAAACAAAACTATGCTTGGACCTGGTTTCATTTTTCTGCAATCTTGAACCAAAGGAAACTATGCTTGAGGTAGGTGGTTTCATTTTTACACAAGCTTGAACCATAGAAAACTATGCTTGGACTTCCCAACGCATAACACATGGTTGGTACTTAGCCCTCAGCTTAAGAAGCTAGTGGCTCAAACTTCAGCATGAAATCTAGAGGCTGTAAGCAAATGCCCCCCCAAGCTTCGTTTCATCCAACTGCAAAGGAGAATGAAATGAAGCTTCAAATACTAGACGAAGGACTTGACTCAAATAGAGAGGGGGAAAAACTATTTCATTTTTTAATGAGCTTGATATAGAAACAAGAACTATGCTCGTAACCTCTGTTTCATTTTTTAACGAGGTTGCCACAGAGACGAAAAAAAAAACTATCCTCGGAAGTGGTTTCATTTTTTAAACGAGCTTGAAATCAAAAAAAAAAACTATGCTCAAAGACTTCTGTTTCATTTTTTAATGAGGTTGCCTCAGAGATGGAAAAACTATCCTCAGAAGTGGTCTTGATCATGGATTCCAAGAGGAAAATGCTCCGGAATGACACCATGTCAAGGGACAAAACTCGGTCATGGCTTCCAAGAGGTCTTCACTTGAAGGAAGAAACACACTCTGGAAGGACACCATGTCGAGGGTCACGACAGGAGTAAAGAGATAAGACTCTAACAACCCTATCGAAGAGATCACCATGTCAACTACTGGATCTAAGTCATCAAAAGTTGAATCCATGGACGACAACGCCACATAATTGACCTATGGCAGAGGCGATACTGTCTGCATACAAGAACCATTCAGGGAGGCAATCCAGGCAGGGTCAATGAATGAAAGTTGATCAACAGTCACAACCCGTCCATCGTGAGCGAAAGATATCACATGAAAAAGAGTAGACACAATAGCTTTCATGGCATAGACATAATCTCGCCCAAGGAGTAAAGAGAAATCCAAGGGATCTTGGACTACCATGACGTCAATAAAGACAGTTTTCCCTTCCAAAGTTACAGGAAACTAAGGAAGGGTCCCTAAAGGTTGACTGGTTCTTCTGTTAAAAGCTAACATATTTTGTGTAACCGGTGCAAGCGGAGGATAACCCAAGGCTTTCCAAGAAATAGAGGACAAAATACTAACAGATGAACCTTCATCTATCAGCATCTGAGGAACGTCCCGACCACAAACCTGCACTGTAATCTGGAAAAAACTGTGAGAGGGAAGACAAGGTCCAGTTAGCACACCCCAATCAAAATGGATGGCCTCATTAATTGGAGGAGGTTCCAAGGGAGAAGGAGGAATACCCCTCAGCACGGGAGATTCTGTATCAACGAGAAAAATGTGGGCAGTATCGGGTTTACTCTCTAGCGAGAGAGTAGGATCGACCGATGGAGAGATCAGATCGACCACTTGAGTTTCATTCTCCAAGGGAAAATGGGGTCGACAGGTGGAAATGGATTGACCGCTTGGGTGTCACTCTCTAACGGGAGAGTGGGGTTGACCAAGGACGGTATCGGATCAACCACTTTGTCAACCGGTTTAACTAAGGACGTGACCATATTGACGACACGATCAATCGGATTGACCGGTGAAGGGACCGGAGTGATCATTCCATCAACTACAGGTGGGTTAAGAGAAAACTTACGGTAAGCAACTAGAAGTTGAGGCTGTGAAATAGTCATGTATTCCAGTAATTTTGAGGCTTCGTCCATTCGAGAACAAAGGTGATTTAGATGACTCCCTTTGCATAACATACACGGGAACTTGACTCTACTTTTCTTCTTCCCAATCGTATCATGACTAGTTGACTAGAGGTCATCAGCATGTTGTTCAGAGGCTGATCACATGGGTTGATCAGGGTATGTAGACCATACTTCTATAATCTTGGATAGACCAGGGCAATCCTTAAGAAGATGGCTACCCTTACAAATCCTGCAAGGGTACTTGGGCTTACGGGTTGTTTGGGTGATCTTGATATCATCAACACTCCCAGCACGACTAACAATAACTGGTTGTTTTCCAACACATTTGACAGTGGTTAGAGGTTTTGACCCTTGTTTATCTTTCTTCTTCTTAATCTTTCTTTTCTTCTCCTTCTTATTCACCAGGTTACTAGCTTCAGAACTTTCACTCGACGAAGAAGATGAAACGGAAGGAGACCTTGCAAGCGAAGAAGGTGAAGAAGAACTTACTGGTGAAGAAGGTGAAGGATCAACATGAGGGTGATGCTCTTGGGGGGAAGTGCTTGTGACTGAAGCACTACTACATTTGAGATTACCTGAGTGGAAAACAACCATACCGGTAATCCAATAGTGAGACCTAGAAGGTTCAAAGTAGCGATGTGAGGAGGACCAATGTTTCCATAAGAAGGAAAAACAAAAGGTTCCCCTGGAGTAGGGGTTCCTTCA
>JASDQU010222670.1:10354-27398 GCA_032191745.1 Picea mariana
GTGTAGAAGTTCCCATTTTTGGTGGCATGTTGGCCAAGTATCACTTTTGAACCTTGATTTTGAGGTGGTTCTGCTAGACAATATTTTTTTTGTTGTATCTACCAAGTTTCAGCCCTTCTAGGTATAAAAATTTATTTTATGTAGTTCTCTGATATTTCTTCTCTGTAATGCCACAGGTCTGTTCAAAATTGGATGTGCCAAGTGGAATTTATGGTAACTTCCCCACAACTTGTTGATTTTTTTCCTTTCCAGGAGATCTCACTTGTATAGTGTTCCTCGCACAAAATAATTGATATAAAATTTTGAAACTCGCACCAGAAATACTACAGACTTTCCAAGATCCAATGAAATAAGCCCCACTCAATTTGGATACTCTAGGAAAAAGTTATGATTGTTTTACTTGGAACACCTTCTTGAGACTAGTCATTAGGACTAGTCAGATACCCTATCTTACACAGGGTGTATCTACAAATTTATGATGACCCAGAAGTTGAACCCTTTACCACAGATACCTTAATAATTTTTGTAAATATCCTCTGGAGGTTAGGATCTGAAACATTACAGAAAATGTTTTATAGCGAAAATTCCGCAATGGCTCAGTTCAGGATGATTCCAGAACCCTATCTTTTACAAGCTATATCTTTGAAATTATAAGGCCTTAGGAGCTTAATTTTGAACCCAACATACCTTGATCCATCTACTAAATATATCCCAAGCCGTTCCTTCTGAAACGTTGTAGAAAAAAAGTTATAGTGAAAATTCCAAGGTGTGTCAGATGTAGCAGAGAAACCCCAAGACCTTGAGCTTTGATACCATATGTTAAGAACCAAATATCAATATAGCATAGAAAAACCTCAGAAAAAGTACTCAATGCCTTGAAAAAGAGATAATTTCAGATAATAGGAGACTATAAGGTATAATTACAACTAATGGCCTAAAGCCGGCATAAATAAAATAACATTACTAATATAATATGCCCCAATTAAGGGGTAATGAGCTAATATTATGGCTTAACAGGAACAAGGAAGCAGAAGCAATAACAAGGAAATAAAGCAAGGTAAAAATAAATAGTATCGAGTGTTGATGAAAAGCATGGTTTACATGAAAAAAACATCCCTAATAATTTCAATGGTCCTTATTAAATTTTGTTTTGATATTGAAAGAAAATGGTCTTGATCAAATATTCATATGAGGGATAGATTACCTTGAATTGAAAACTTTGAAATTATATATACCTGATTCAAGTGTTGATGTAAACCTGATGAGGCAAGAATACCCCCATAATTCGATGGTTTGTGGTAAATAAAAAACCAATTGTCATGAGAGAGAACTTGTTGAAGGAAACAAATAATTGGAAAATTAGGAGGAGAAGATCTACCATGGGAAGAACTATTGATTTGAGTCCATCCACAATTGGTAGAAGATTTGAGGCAGTCCACGATTTGCATAAATGTCGATCTGAGGTAGATATAGATAATGCAATTCATGAAAAAGGGATTTGCATGGCTTAATAAAATAAAACTGTGAAACAAAATTTTGTAGGATGGGAGCTAGAGCTATAGGAAGAGTGTGTTAGAGGAGTTGTAACATAGCCAGCCACCCATAGATTGGACACACTATTTCAAAAATGCTTTTCAAAGCTGATTTTGAATTATGATAACATTTAGTTAATAAAGAATCATGAAAGAACACCATAACAACACATGCAATAATCAAGATTCATGCTACACCATAAAATAATGTTTAAACATGTCATGCACAACAATAACTAGAAAACAGATACATTAAAGATACACATCTCAGAGATATCAATACCAAGGATGTTCCACCCAACCATAGACACTGTTATTCCAAGTCTCAACAGTAGGTCACCCCTGAGTCAGGGTTATGAATCCACAAGGATGGTTCTAGGGTGTCACTTAGCTTCCCAAACTAATTAGCTTTCAATCTCTCATAGGTTTCTCAAAATGCAAAAATAAAAATTACACCATATCTCTTCTCTACATCCCACACAACCCAATAGAATGGACTCCCTTCTCTTCCATTCAATCCCTCTGGATGTACACCTCCTTCCAGAGATCCAATGCACCCAGTCAAGAATCTCCATGCCGAGAATATTAGGATTCACAACTGTGAAAAAAAATTAACCCATGTCAATGCATATCAAACATCCAGGAATTAATTCAAGGCTAGAATGCACCACTCATTACTACAACCAACAAAAAATAGCCTCTTTCTCATGAATTCACCCCCATGTCCCAATCCAAGAATAAGAATGTATGAGGAATGATAAATGAGAAACAATGAGTGAAAGATTGAACAAAATGAAGAGTGTGAACTCCCAAACAAATCAAAGATGGTTTTATATATTTAATTGGAAATCAAGAACCACATGGTCTTCCCCAAGAATCTCATGTAACCACTTCTCTCAATTAAAAAAATTATGGGTAAATAAAATATAATAAAAATACTTATCCCCTTAAGTCGCCTCTCTCRTGGAATCATAGCCACCTATAACTCTTGTCCTTGTCTTTCTAGCAGCCAACAATGTATTTTATTATTAATAATGTTCACAACATTACATTTCCTAGGCACTCCGRCCTCTTTTAATTGTTTGGGCGCTCCAACCTTTCATAAAATAACAAAATACATTATTTAGTCTGGTGTCTCAAAAATGGGGTATTAAGGAGCTAATCTACAAAAAACGATACTAGCATTGATGAAATCATGGAMWRGACTCCATGAATAAGTATTTTCTTCCTTGGCAGTATGATGCAGGTGCATTAATTTGTCAAAGGCATGAGTAAAAATGTTTTTGAGTGAATGGTTGATGAACCATGTACGAGAAATATTTCCTATATAATTGACAGATACAACGGTTGGCGACCCATGTATTCCGGTGGATGGTAATTTTTTGATATGGGCTTCAACAATATTTATGTTTTGTAAGTACAAGCTAAAGAATGAAGAAGATGAAGACAAAGAAGATCGAGATGAAGATGAGACTAGTTCAAAGGACCAACAAAAAAGAGAAATGATTGGATCACAAGTGTTCGTTAAGGGAAAGTATGAAGGAATAAATCCTACTTGTGATCATGAATAATGTCTAAATAATATGATGGATTTGCAATAATGTATACCAATTCTAGAAGTCTACATGAGAATAAGAGATGAGGAGAAATGAGAGAAGTTATGGATGAAGATCTATTGAGAGATTCATAGAGATATTGTGGAGATAGTTATGGAGAAGGTTTAAACTAAATATCCAATTTTGACATAGTTGTTATGATCACCTATAGTTATATAAAGGAACCATTTTTACAATAGAAAGGCAAGCATGAACGTTATAATTAATTTAATTTCCCCTTGGGGGGGTTTTGGATCATATACTCCCAGTGTCCCTTTCTTTCTGTATGAGTCTATGTTCATTTGCTAATCAATGTAATTCCATAACTTATTAGATTATCCAAACATATTTCTATTTKTTGTCATCATTTTCGTTCTATAGGATTTTTATATTTTTCATATTGTACAAAGGTATCCTTGGCCATCACCATGTGAAGACCAACATTTATCCTTGTAATTCCATATTTCTAAAGTGATATTTTCATCATCAACTTCATGCTYCTTTTATTAAAAAAAATCATCACTAAAATTTGGTTTTCCATCTATATTATTACTAAATCCATAATCATCTTCAACATCATTATCAATGTCCATTTATTTCGGCTTGTTTCATGATCCTCCACCTATATTTTGTTAAAATTTATTTATTTTATCCATAATAATTGACACATTATAAAACACATGCCTTAATATTGGATCATAATGTATGAAAAATATCCATTTGGGACCTAAATTATCTTCATAGAAAATTACCTTCCCATGAAAAACATACATATTTTGACCATATTAATAATATTTTTTTCTTTCACGTGGAAGAAAGCATGGGAAACCCGCCGATTACTTCCAAACATTTCATGGATGGTAAACGAGGTAAATTGTTGACCTTGATTATGAGGCCTCTCCCCAGAGGAATCAAGATATTCAAACCCTTGACCAACAACAAGCATGAAACCTCACATTTGTCTCTAGACCAATTGAGCTAACTCTCGAGGCTTCCACATTAATAATATTGTTAGTGATTAATAATAAAGTTTGAATACTTATTAAATTAACAACTAACAACTTATAAAATACATTTGTTGCTTTTAGTTATATTTTGATTGATTATAATAAGTACTTGCTCACAATGGATTTGTAGAACATAAGGTTCTTTTTTTTCTTTTCTTTTCTAAAAGGTAATATGTGGAATCTATGGAAAAAAAACTACTACGCATATCATTCCTTCGTATCCTATGAAATGGTTGATATCATCTACATTTAAATATACAAAATTTGAATGAATGGTAATCCAACTCAAAAAAATTCTTGTATTTTCCAATATGAAGATTACTTTCAACATTGTTATTGTCTTTTAAACTTACTCAACTTGTTTGTTTAAAATCAACCATGATGCCATAGTCAAAGGATCATCTCTTACCATTTACACTCTCTACGTGAAAATGTTGACCATATGCCAACATCACTAGATGTCTACTCATCTATGATAAATCATTTGTGTCAATAAATAAATAAAAATATGTAGAATTAAATAGTTAATGGTCTCAATATTGCATTTAACAACTATTTTCTAAAATTTCAATCACACTTTTCTTTCAAATCCTTTAGAAATGTTGATCTCATCTTCAATTTTGTTTTCATTTTCACTTACAACATATATTTGATTTTGAATTTTTCACTAACCCATTCTAGTTTTCAATGTTTTCCCCATTCCCCATTTATATCAGTGGTAAGAGGAGTACTTCTTAGGTGTGGCCTCTTAACATGTTTCTTTGCTTTTGACAATTCTTCCCTTTTTATATTATACAAATAAATCCATTGATTCATATAATTCATAAGGTATAGAATGAAGTTCTTAACCACATCATGCTTGTCAACACCTTTTAAACAATTAAGATGTATTTAAAGCTCTACATGCCAGTCTATATTTAAAAATAAAGTTTTCTATAGTAATTTTGAATTTGCCACATTCACCATAAATTTACTTACCAACTTGTAATTCAAGAACATTTGATTGGGTTTTTTCTCCATCTACAATATCAAATCCACATTCTTTACCACAAAGTCATTGTCCATATTCAAATTATTTACCAAGAAATCCACATAGAAAGAAAAACGGTTCATTTAATACATATCCTTCAACCATGTAACCATTTTTATGTGGCTTTTTCTTAACATATATCTTTACTATTTTCATATACCTCTCAAAGAAAAACATCCACCTCATAGATACAACACTTTCTATTTCAATATCATTAGCCAATAAAACTTGTAAGGACCTCCTCAAATACACATACATTTTTTTGTAGTTTCCTTATTCCATCTCCATAGTTTGGATTTATGGAGGACCTCCTCAAATACACATACATTTTTTGTAGTTTCCTTATTCCATCTCCATGGTTTGGATTTATGGATATCTTTGGATGTTTCCCACCTGTATATTAAAAATAAATTAGTATAGACTTTATCTACATTTGAAACTCTAGATAATATATCTCTCACACACATATTTCATACCACATACCTCACATATTTCATACCACATACCTATGTTACACTCAAAATTGGTGTTCCAACTTATTTGAGTAGACTTAGAGCCATTATCATTAGAAATTCCATTAAGCAACACTTTTTCGAGCCCCATTTAACTTAAAAATTAATTTATTTCGAATTATTCCTAAAGATAATTCTAAAATATTTATTTGGAATTATTGCTAAAAGTCTCTCTAAAAAACATCTGAGCACAATTCCCAAGCTATATTTAAATCGTACACTTGTAGCACCATAATTTCTCTTGCCAACTAATCTAAACCATGTTTGTATTATAAAGGAGATATTCTTGGTGAGATTGAACACTTTTGGAGCTTGATATCTAACACCCTTATGTCAATATTGGGATAGATCTTGGTAACCTTCCCTTGGTTCTTGTTGTCCTTGTTTGAGAGAGTTTCCTTGACTCTCTACTTGAGATATTTTCTTGAGTGTAGCTTAGTGGATATACTTGGATCTACCTACCATAGTGACAAACTAATATCCTTTGAGGAGGGATTGTATACATGTGCTTGAAGGTAGAGGGACTTTGATTCAAGTGATGGTGGTGATGCAACAATGGATCATGTATCTAAGCTTGTTGTAACACATAGTTTATTTTTCTAAATACATATCTATCTAGATCTACATCACCCTTGTCAATTCCTTGTTATTTTTATTGTTCTTTCTTATTGTATTTACATCTAGGAATTGGTATTAGATTTTTTAACTTAAAATCAACTTAGATTAATATCTCCATTGAAATGAATATGTTGAATTGGATAAAGTTTTTATGGATTGATTGTGCATATATCTGAAGAGAAATCTAGAGATACTCACTTGGATATACATCAACCAACGTTAAAAAGGCAGGTCTCTCTCCTCCTTATTTTTCATATCATGTTATGAGATTTTGATCTAGGGAATTATATACTGATCTATCAACTGTTTGCAGTGAAAACCCTCTCACTAGGGAATCCTAGAACTATTGATAGGAGTAAATTCCCTATAACAGAATCAATAACTCCACTTGGGATAAATTATTTTAATTTTCCTCTCTAGGGTTGGTCTATAGGTTTTCCATAGTTGTATCCCATAGATATGTGTCCCATGTCTATAGATCTAAGAATTAATCTTTGTAGAAGGAAGAAATTATGTTGTTTGAGGGCCTGAGTTTTTTTATCTTTTCACCCTACAAGACATGTGAATGGGCCTAATACCTCACCATTGTGTTCATTTGAATATTTTCATAGGTTTTTGGGATATGATCTCTGCATGTGCACAATTTGCACCATTGCAACTAATGTTCGTGGTTGTATCTATAGAATTTTTTTCCCTTACTTACATCTAGATCCAATTTTTAGGGTGTTTCTTTGATATCTGAAGCCTTTGTTGTCTATATAGAGACTTGACACAATAAAAAAAAAATCTTGTTTTTTTTTGGTGTGATTTACATGCACAAAGAAAATAAATCCTATATTATAGGTTTAGGTGTTTGGTGGAGTAAATTTCATGAACTAGTTTTTTCCACATACTTGTTTTGTTTTTTTAGATTGCATAAGGTTTGGTTATAGAATATGAAGGAAGAGTGCATTGAATAACAAATCATAGTTCTTCTTTGAATTGAATTGCAAACTAGTTTTAGGTTTGCATTGTTTCATTTGGAAAAGAAAAGCATCAAATTGTGATTCATTTTCACAATTTTTTCTTCAATTTATGCAAATATTAGTCAAAGAATCATTGAGTTTCATTTCAAAACTCTATTTTGATTTTACAAAATTCTTTAAAGGAAACACTAAATCTAAAATAATCTAGAATAATATTTTCATTGATAACAAATCCAAAATAGTCTAGGTGTTTAGGGCCTTAGTGTAGGTGTGGAGAGTATATTCTCTAAGGCCATTAAAAAAATAATAGGAAAGTATCAAAGAGTGATAAGTCTAGTAGTATAAAGAAGTATTTTCTAAGAAATTTTCGCTAACATAGACATTTCAAGCATTAAGTCAAGCTGATTTAAGTATTGAGATATCCCTTCTCATCTGGATCGATGGATGGATGAAAAATAGGGGAATTTGGTATAATCAGTATATCCTTGGGGTGATTCCTCTTCTCTAAGGTTTTGGTTGCAATATGAAATCTTGTATCTACTATCAAATGCAAAAGCTTGATCCGTGACTTTTCGTCCCAATTAGCAATTATGAATTTGCATCCTTAGTGGGATTTCTTAGGTTTCCCATATTCACGAGGGATATTGTACCTTGGGAGATTGATTCATAGGATGTTACTTTACATATCTCTCTCACATTAATTGGTTTCCTTTGGGACTCTTTACCATTAGGGCTTATTTCCAAAAGGTTATTATGCAACTCTTCACTAAGTGTGAGCTCATGGATTTCATTACTTTGAGTTTCTATTCTTTGGAAGAGTGTGTTTTATTGTAGATGAACTTTAGGGGTTTTAGTGGAGTGTTGTTTTTTGTTACACTTAGTATCCATTATGTTTGTGATTTATAGAAATTTTCATTTTTTCATTTGGTTCTTGTTTTTCCAAGGTGGTTGACGAGTCTCTTTGTTGATCATAGAAAAATTAGGGTCTTCCTTTTGAGATTATAGAACCACCTTCCATGAAGCATGGAATGTAATCGTATATATCCATTTGAGAAATTTTAAGGATGAAGTGTTGAATACTTTGGATAGCCCTATTGTTGAAGAACCTATTGAATATAACCCTAAGTATTTGTTAGTAGAGGGTTTGGTAGATCAATTTGTTTGGATTGAAGGGGTTAGTCTTCTTTTAACCAAAACAAACTTACATTAGATGTGGAGATCATCAATAATCCCCTCTATGATATTTTAATATACCTATAAAAAAATATTAGGTCCCAATTATTGTATGATTGGGTGAGTTTACACCTAGATATCAATCTATTCCATTGTATGATATTTCATAGTCTATGATGGAAAACATGGCTAGTTAATCAGATGCATAAGGTATGAGACCTACTATCCTTAGTTTTAATATTAGTGGTATTATTATTCCTTTGATTACAATGATAGGTGGATGGATGCCTTTTTTTATTTCTCCTTAGAGTAGTGGTAAGGTTGTGTTTATGGGGCCTAAATCCCTTGACTCAACAGCAGGAACCAAACACGCCACCGAGGCCCAATTAGACTCTGAAACATTTGGAGTGGAATGGTTCTCTAGATCTTGCGATCTGGACAGATTATTGATGGGATTGTGTATCTTCTGTAGGAGGCTCTTCCTCAGTTAGGACAATTATTTTTCTGTATTTCTCTTGGGTGGGGCTAGTGTGAGATATGCAAGCCAATATAAACCAACTTGACAAACAATAGGACAAAAGTTTAAACTATTGGGAAGAGGTTGAACTTGGGATAACCCGCTGCTAGAACATGCAGACAGTGATTTTATGCTAAAAGGCCTAGTAATAATACATCAACCAAATGAACATCCAATTACTGTCTGAGAGAACTAATTAACAGAAAGAAAACACATATGTAATCAAGATCATGGTAAGAAAAATAATTCATATACCATAACATTCATCACATAATATCACAACAATTTATCTTCATCATTTAAAGAAAAGAACATCAAAACATTGCACCATATAAATTGACAACAAAATCAATTGCTCTTACTCATTTACTGCAACATTCATGCAACAGGAAAGGAAGTAATTCTTCTCCAACTCCAATCACATACATCTAATGAAGATAGCTTGTATTTAGTCGAGAAGGACTTATCAATTCATAGCAGACTCAAAATAATTATCAGCAACCAAAAGAAAGATTTCTTGCAACAACCATTGACCCTTGACTCAATGGTCGATGTCTCTATTTATAATATAAAGTTTTAACAATAATTAATGGCTAAATACAATTTGAGCTAATAAAAAATTGCCACGTGGTGTTATCATCTAACAGTATTTCAACAGTCCACCCGAGATGTTTCTTAAAAAGGGTGGCTTCTTTCATAATTAGACCATTTGATAAAGAGTTCTTCACAGGTGTTGGCCCATGGAAATCTGTGTTGTTCCATTGGAGCCGCATATATCCCTCTGATGTCTACCACATGCGACTGATACTTTGTGAGACTGAAGATCATTTACTGAAGCATGGTTCAGGCTTTGATCGGAAGTCCTATGAACTGTTTCACTTTCCCTGGCTTTGCATCGGTGACCTTTGCACATTCTTCATCCCATAATGCATCTTGTTCAGTGCACAGCTTGATTAATTTTTTTAGATCGATCAACACATCAGAGGTGCCGAAATCGGGGAGCCCGATATACTTCATCGCTTCGGTGATTCAATTTCAGTGTTTCTTTCGGTTCTTCGGCGAGGTTGTTGGACAACTGAGAGGGGGGGGGTGAATCAGTTGTTACCATGCTTAAACAATTATTCTTCTTTTAAACTCTTTGCAGAAACACTGACTGATGATCACATTAATGTAGGGAAGTAAACAATGGCACATTCAGCATTAGTCACACATATATGAGAAACACAGAGACAGATATTTTTTGAGGAAACCCATACAAGGTAAAAACCTCTTTTTCTTTATATGATAAGTAATAGTTACATTCTTTACATTATCATACATATGAGCACCAATTCATAATGAGGCTACAACCTCAGTTTTGCAAGCTGCTAATTGCTGAAAGCACCAACTCTCTATTTTCTCTAGCACCCACTAGAAGGAAGCACCAACTCCTTGGCTTCGCTAGCACCAACTAGAAGGAAGCACCAACTCCCTGGTTTCTCTAGCACCAACTAGAAGGAAGCACCAAATCCCTGAGCGTTTCTAGCACCAACTGGATGGAAGCACCAACTTCCAATCATACAGGCACCAACCTGTATAACAGATAACAAAAGTTCTCCCTTGCACCACCCTTCCACCCTGGTTTCTCTGGCTGCAACCAGATGGAAGCTACAAATCCTTGTGTTCAAGCACCCACTTGAACCTATGAGGACAACAGTCCTCCCTAGCACCTCCCAACCTCCCTAAAATATAAATCTTTTCTACTGAAACTTATTACAGTGATATGATGTTCAACAATGGCTTACCAGACTCATCATTGTTCTGTTGCATTTCATTGCTCTATCTGCCTCATTGCCTTTCTGCACACATGACTTGCACTGTCTGTTCTTATGTTGTTTATGCTCTGTGTGCCATGTCCATTCATGGTATAGTTCCTCTTCTGTTCATTTCAGTTGTTGCTCTCTCCTCCTTCTTCACACATGAATCACCTTCAACAACAACAACCACAGCAAACTCCAACAGCAACAACCCCCTTCTCTTCTCTGTACTTTGTATATATATAGGTTCTGTGCATCTTGTGCATGAAATATTTGCCATTCCTCTGCATGCTCATACCGTGCCAATCTCCTCCACCTCTCGAGTGCTCTACCTGATCATCATCATGACTCTTTAGCTTCTCTGGTGGTTCTCCCATGTGTTCAGCATCACTGGGTGTTATGCTGAGATTCCTCGGCCTCNTTCCTCTTCTGTTCATTTCAGTTGTTGCTCTCTCCTCCTTCTTCACACATGAATCACCTTCAACAACAACAACCACAGCAAACTCCAACAGCAACAACCCCCTTCTCTTCTCTGTACTTTGTATATATATAGGTTCTGTGCATCTTGTGCATGAAATATTCGCCATTCCTCTGCATGCTCATACCGTGCCAATCTCCTCCACCTCTCGAGTGCTCTACCTGATCATCATCATGACTCTTTAGCTTCTCTGGTGGTTCTCCCATGTGTTCAGCATCACTGGGTGTTATGCTGAGATTCCTCGGCCTCTCTAGCAGTTGAGACTCTTCGTCTTCTCTGTGACAATCGATCCAGCCTCTATGGTAGTTGAGACTCTTTGTCTTCTCTATGACAATCGAGCTCACCTTTTCTGTTTCAGTTACAGGCCTCAATGCCCATCTAGCTGTCAATCGCCTTCACGAACATATTCATCCCTCATGAAGATTCCCAGCGGCTCTTCACCTTCTCTATCAAATCATCCCAAGTGTCTTCGAGTCCTCTGGCTAAAACCATCAGTGGTTTCTGGAAATAATACTATGTCGAGCTACAACAACCCTCCGATCTCCTTCAGGTTTATTTGCGCCGTTGGATGAACTTTATTAATCTTGCCTTTAAATCAGGTTTTGGCATTTCGGCATTCCTATGCCCAAGTGTCTTGACACTTCATGTCACGATCTCTAAAGCTTCGATACAGAGATTTTCTATGCTATCTCCTTCCTCTACATGGCTATGGTCATAACCAAGCACCTATGAAAAAATCTCCTTTTGCAAATTCATATTTCATGGATCTGGAGATGAGGCATCTCGACTTTCCAAGTCGTGATCTCTGAAACCCCAAAATGGAGCTTATCTAGAATGACTCCTTCCCTTCTCGTGACCATGGGCTGTGACCACAGCTTTATGCATAAGGTGCTTTCACGATTTCACATTTCATGAGTCTGGAGATGAGACATCTCGACTCTCCAAGTCGCGATCCCCAATACCCCGAAATGGCATGGGATCAACGGTCCTGATCAGAGCTTGATTTAATGGCTGTGATTGAATCACAATTCCACATATTGCGAAATCGGCATTCTTGTTGCATTTTTTACTTGCCACTCCATGTTGCGATCCCTGAAATTCTGACATGGTCTGGAATCAGTGGTCCAGATCAAAGCTTGATCTGACGGCTCAGATTACATCACGATTTTTCATATCACTATTTCTTAGTTGGAGGTTCTCGTCACTCGAAGTTGCGATAGGCGAAAATTTGAGATGGAGCTGGATCAACGGTCCAGAATCTTGGTGTATTGACGGTCTAGATCTCTTCGTGAATTCGCATCTCGCAGTTCCTGTGATGAAGGGTCTCATCACTCCAAGTCATGATAGTTGAGACTCTGAGATGGAGTCCGATCAATGGTCAAGATCAAACCTTGATCTGATGGCTAAGATCAAACCTCAAACTGGTGGCTAAGATCAAACACCATTCCTTTGACTTTCCAGTCAGCGACATGATGATCTTTTGCCACATGTTCTATGGACCCAATGGTTCAGATCTTGTCGTGATTTCGACACTTCATAGGCCTTCTTCATGCTTGATCAATGGTCCACATTCCTTGGTGATCTGACAATCAAGATCTTTTTGTGAATTCGCATATCGTGATTTCGACATTCCTCTGGTGAATGTTCTTGATGCTTCCAACTCTCGATTCGCGAAACTCCAAAAGGGTGTAAACCTGCTGACATCACACGTGTTGAATACCTTCCACGTGTCACCCTGATTCGTGACTTACATGTGCTTGGAATATTGAATCAGTCTAACACTTGTCATTACCTGGTTGTGCCACATGTCCCTAGCTGTCGTGGTTTGCTGACGTGAGTCAGATCGATGGTCCAGATGTGATCTTAATTTGACGGCTCAGATTACGTCGTGATTTTGCATATCGCGAAATTGGGATTTTTGTGGATGATATTACTTGTCATCTCCAACTCTCGATCCCCGAAACTCTGACAGGGAATCAGATCAATGGTCCACATAACCCTCTGAGATGGACAGTCCTCCTGCTTTTGAGATTTTGTGAGCCCTCTACTCCTTGCACTTTAAAGATCATGCAGGTTCTCCTCGATCCAATGGTGGTCGGACCCTGCACTCATATCTAACGTCTTAGATCTGTCCTCCTATTCAATGCTCTTCTTGTCTATATTCTGATCTGACGACCCTCATTCTTTCAGGAATTTTGAATGAGATCCAATGATCATAAATGCTTCTCAGGCCTTCGATCATTTTGTCAATGTTGTGTTGCCTTCGATCATTCGATCTTCCTGGACTTATCTTCTATTTTCCTGTTGATCATCAATGCTATAATCAAGCCATCATCACTGCTATACTTGCCATCAATGACAATCATACTTTTCCTGATAACCTCTACATACTCCTCTACACTATCTCTTCTGAACTTATCGAGCTTGCTCTGCAGCGTCTTCCTAAAATACTTTTGATGCCTTTCTGTTACATTCTTCCTATACTCATGCCATCTTCACTGTTGTACTTTCCATCAATGGAAAGCATATGCTACCTATTAAACATTTCCAACAATCTCCCCCTTTGGCATTGATGGCAACAAAGGCACCCAGATTCGTTTCTCCCCCTTTGACATCAATGTCAAAGAGAACATGCTCCCCCTGAGATGTTGCAGTATTTTAGAAGGTATCAAATATTAAATCAATGCAGACTCCCCCTGATGGGATAGACTCTCTCATTTGAGGCCTGTAGAATATTTGTATCTAAACCAGAGTCTTCTCTTTCTGATTCTTGGACCCGTTCATCTTCATCTTTCATTGTATCCTCTGTGGAAAATTCAAAATTGCTCACCTCTCTTACTCGGACTCCTTTATCAATCTTCTCATGAGTGGATGACTCCCCCTATCACTGTTATCTCTCTGCTTCTAACTATTTTCCCCCTTTGTTCCTAAAAGGTTAACTTTCCTTGACAAGATCTTTCCTCTTATTGTCTCTACAGGATGTCATGTGTATCATATTGTACATCAGAATGTTGGTGTCCTACTTGAACACTGTGCAATTGTAACTTGTACCTTTTAAATAGCCCATGGATCTCCCCATTGAATCTCATCGATCTCTATTACTACAATTTTCATTTTTCTTCCATGATGTATTCAATCCAGGGCTTTTATGTCCATATTCAATCATAAGAGAAAACTGCTACACCCACTCTCACGCCTGCTTTTCTTTCTCACAAATGAAGGACCTATATCAGGTTTCATAGGAGCACTGATTTCTACCTTGTTGAGTCCAATACCAAATTTTTCATTTGGTGATCTCTAGCTATCCAAGACCTTGTCCAGAGTCATGGATCTACTCAAGAACTTGATTTGGGTGTCTGCCTTCTCAACCTTCAAGACTTCTGCTTCCTGTCTATGACATGGTTCTTCTCCTACTTATTTTATGGGATAAATGCTAACTGAGCATTCTTTTATTGTATTTGAATCTTCTTCTTTACTTGCAGGGGAGGATTCAACATCAACATTATTGTTTTTCCTTATACTGTTATTCACCAATTGTCCCGAGTTTACATTTACCTTACATTCTTTGGATGTGAGCACATCTTCACTGCCTCTGTCACACTTTTGATTTGAACTGAGTGAATTATGTTTCAGACCATCCACAAGTAGAACGTACTGGGAATCTCCTTTGTCATTACTCAAACTCATCATCCCTCTATCCTTGATTTTGGCTGGTTCATCATTTTCAAGGATCACATTTCATGTTATTATTTTACTTATGGACAATAGCTTATCCTTGTCTCCAGACACGTGCTTGGAACATCCACTGTCTATATTTCCAAAGGTCTTTTGTTTTTGAGTTGAAAGTGCTTGACCACACTTTTCACTATATTTCCTCTTCCATGTGTTGGTCTTTCTATCTAAGAACTTTATCCTTGGATCTACTTTGTAATTCTTGAGATGGTAGTTTGCAGCTTTGTGGCCAAAGTTGTGACAATTATAGCATTCAATATCATTGTTCAATAGGTCAAAGTTATTGTTGCAGCATTGTCTACTCATTGACTGTTTATTAACCCTTGACCTCCTGAGTTGCATGTCTCTAGGCTTAATTTGGCAATTTGCAATCTGTGATGGTTTGTTACTTTGCTGTATCATTCTTTGTTGTGGCAGAAATTTATTCCTTGGAAATCTTAATTGCTCATGTCTAATTCTTAAGGAACAATTTACAGCTTTGTGACCAAAGTTAGAACAGTAGAAACAATATCCATAGAAAAATTCTTTGTACCTGGAGAATGATTGTCTTCTTTGAGAAAATCAATTTCTTCCATGCTAATGATGTCCTTGAGCAGGGAGTACATTATTTATTTGTTCTATAGATTCAGTCCTGACACCTCTTTCTTTACTCGTCCTGGGCGGCTAATTGTCTTCCTTTGTTTCTGAAGGTTTGTGGTTGTCATTGGTTGTAGATTTAACAAACTTGATGGGTTCTTTGTTCCTTGGCTGACCACTACTTGATCCCTCTTCAAACCCCAAACCAGTTTTTAGCTTTGGATTTCTTTGCTGATTCAAAATGGTGGTTAATCCTTCTGAGGCTTTGATACTAGATAGATTCTGATGATACAAGGTTTGAAACTTCTCTATCTCTTTCCTAGTTTCCACTACTTCTTCTTTCAAGGCTTCAGACTTTGCCCTCTTTTCTGATAGCTGATGTTTCAGAATATCCTCGATTTTCCTTGCCTCTTCTAATTCCACTTTCAGCAGGGCAAAGTCTTCATCAGGTTGTTTACTGTCTTTCTCAAACTGTATTAGCAATTGTTTTTGCTTTCTGTTCTTGATTCTTAGTTTGTTAATCTCTTCTAGTGCACTGATCAGTTCTCCTTACATATCAACCACAACTTATTCATCATTCTCTTCACTGCCTGTTCTTTCATTATCATAATCCTCTTTGGCCATAAGCATGAAGTCATTTACTTTATCTTCACATGAAGAATCACTATCGATGTCTTCTAAGGAGTCATCATTTTTTACACATAAACTCTTCTTCTTATCAAATCTTCTTGATTTGTGCTTCTCTTCATCTTCAGAGTTTTGATCATGTTTCTTGTGTGGACATTTATTTGCAAAATGACCTATCTTACCACAGTTGAAACATTTGAAGGGAAACTTACCTTGGTACTTTCCTGATCCTTTCTTTAATCTTCTCACGAATTTTTCTTCAATTTCATCAGGCTCACAATCCTCATTCTTATATGCTTTAAATGATGCTTCCCTAGAGGTGGTTTTATCTGTAACTATCCTCATTTCATATGCAGTCAACGTTCCTAGAAGTTGATCAAAAGACAAAGTCTTTATATCATTAAGTTATTCTATAGCTGAGACCTTTGGGTTGAACCTATCTGGCAGAGATCTCAAGATTTTCTGAACTAAGTAAGGTTCCCCAATTGTTTCACCAAGTGCCTTCATTGCATTTACCATTTCTTCTACTCTCAAAAAGTATTTTCCAACAGTTTCATCTTCCTTCATCTTCAGTTGTTCAAACTGTATTCTGTAGGTTTGAAACTTGGCATCTTTCACCTTCTCATTACCTTCATAACTGTTAATGAGTTTGTCCCACATTTCTTTAGCAGTTTGAAGTTGCATCACCTTCACAAAATCGGCTTCTGCAAGTCCATTCAAGATAGCATTCATTCCCTTAGCATTAACGCTAAATTCTAACTTATCATCCTTGGAAGCTAGCACAACAGAATTTATGTATCCAGTCTCTACTACATCCCAGACATCATCTCCTAAGACCATTAGGTCTGTTCTCATTCTAAAATTACAGAAGGAAAAATCCGTTCCA
>JASDQU010222672.1:0-17704 GCA_032191745.1 Picea mariana
AAGCTTCTATTAGGTCTTCTTACATCCGCCTTATTCTATTTTATTAAAATGTCTTATTAATATTGACCTTTATTACATCCGAATACATTGATCTACCTATGTGCGGGTTAGGACCTTAACACACTGTCTCATCCTTGATGAAAGAAACATACTTCAGCAGTTCTAAAAACCTTCTTTCATATTCATCTATTGTGATACTCCCAAGCTTGAGTTCAAAGAACTCTTTCATTTTCTTGTCATAGTATCTCTTAGTCAAGTATTTCTTCTCAAAATACTTCTTGAATTCCCTCCAAGTAACACTTTTCTATTTAAAGTGTTGCACCTGCAAAAGCTGATCCCATGATCTAGGTGGATATCGGTGGCCACCCACCTTTTCCAACTAGCTCAAAACAATTTTCTGACAATTTTGGTAATTTACTATTTTTAGCAGTTTTTAACTTCCAGGGCCATTTTGAGGGCCTAAATGAAGGTTTTTCTGGATCGATCTTCTCAATGATAGTTCAATGCATAATTGAGCACCAAAAATGAATCTCCTCGATGATACCTTTCCAACGGGCTATCATGCGCCTAAAACGGAGATCATATGCAAAAGTTACGACCCCGGGAAGTTCATGTACTAACTTACCCAAATGGGGCCCACATGACTTTTGGCGCTTCATCTCCTAGGGTTAGGTTTTTGAATGTATAGGGTTTTGACATTCCTTTTTATTGTAAAAAGGCCTTCAGAGCCTCATTGTAATCATGTTCTTGCGAATGCGAGTAGCCGTCACATCTCTTCTCAGAGATAAGCTGCCACCATTCTAGCGAGTCTTTGACTCTTTATTTTTACAGTCTCTGTACATTTCTTTCATTAATAGAAATCGTGTATTACTGTATATATGTGTTTATGGTTGCATCTCTGATACATTTTTTCTATATTATTAGATATCTACGATATCTTTGTGCATTTCTTTATTATATCTCCACTCTCATTTCGTGCCGAAAATAATTTGGATCATCCCACCACATGGATGGCTTTCCCTTGAGTTGATAGATGGAAATTCTACCTTCTACATGAGATTAATAATTATGCAATTGAAAATACTTTCTCATGCCTAACAACGATGTCTCTGCATCTTCATCCTTCTTGTGCTCACCATCAAATGTAGGAGATTTGATTTTGTTCATTTCTCTTCGTAGCTCATCCGATCCATACCCCTTATGCTTCCTGATAGGGGATGGACTTGAGTTGTTGTCTACCCTCTTATTGATATTCCTTGGGAAGTGATGGTGATGCCTACTAATACTTCTTGATTTTCTTTTCTCATCATGAGACCCATGAATTCTAGATTTTCTTGAGCCACTCTCCTTATCCAATTTCCTTTTTATTCTGTTCAAGCTCTCCAATAACTTCATGTTGAAGTCATCCTGTTGCTCCTTGGCTCTCATAAGCCTTTCATTATGAGCTTTATGGCTTTGGACATCCTTCTGCAAATTTTTAATGGTCTCTACCATATTCATGTTTTCATTCCTTTCATCTCCATGTCCATTGGAGTGTATTCCTTCAATGCCCATATGGACATCCATCCCTCTGATTTCATCTTCCTGGATGTAAGTCCCCTGTGCCTCTTCCATTACTCTAGAATCTGTGTTGATCCTGATCTAGTTGTTGTTAACTCTGCAAAATGTGTAGCCAACAAAACTTTGTCAGGCTAACTGTTTGAACAATTTCTTGAAAAATACGAACCATTTTGGTTCAATAATATATCATAACTATTTCTTCTGATTTACTAGAAAATTGAATGCCCAGATAATTTTCTTGGTGGAAATTTAGATCCCGCTGTCCAATACCTTTCCAACGCCTTCTCCCATGCTCAATTCCGAGTCTTGAGCAGAACGTTATGGCTATTTAAAAATTGTCCATTAATTTTTCTATCCATTTTTCAACTTGGCACAACTTTGTGTTGTAATTATGCATTTTTTCACCTATTCCATTGGATATTTTGTAGGATATAAATTGGGTTTCCTCATATACATATTATGGATATTCTGTCCAAGTTTCACCTCATTCTGGGTTCTGGGTTGCTAGTTACAACCTATTGAAGTTCTAGGCCAATTTTTGTTTTTGGTCTGGAATGCTACAGGTACATTCTTTGCCATATTAAACACTTTTAACATGCCCAAAAATTTAATTCAGCTCTAGGACTGTCTTCTATGGCTCAATAAATTTCCATTGACTTCTCCTGTGCCTCAATCAGATTCCGGAGCAGAAAGTTATGGCTCTTGGAAGTTAATTGGGTCTTAAAAATTACCCTACAGTGTTTGTGTTGTAACTTTCTCATAAAGGCTCCGTTTGAAGAATGGTTTACACCATTAGAAATCTCTCTTTGAGCTATTTATTTGAGCTACAAAGAGAGAGTGTACCAAAGTTACACCTCTATCTCATAGTTTTTGAATTGCTAAAAACATTGTTAAGGCCCTCAAAAACGCGCTGCAAAAAGATGACGCTCAATTAATATAAAATGTCGCGAAAATCCGATGATTTTCCACTATTGTTTGCCCTTCAAACAAATTTGCGCGCACAAATTTTAACCTGTATGCCTATATTTAGCATGCACAACAACACCACAGGGTAAATCCTGCTCTACGCACTTATAACCATTGTGCATTACTTCTCTGTCGTGCCAATAACTTGCGTGCACTACTTTTGTGTCGTGCGCCAATATCCATTGTACACAGTTTTGGTTATTGCACTATTACCTCTTGCGCGCAGTTTTTTTTTGTATCGAGCACTGGTATTCCGCACTCAATTATCTTTACGTGCTGCACCATGCCAAGTTTAGTATGCCCCCACCGCGCATCAATACTCTTCGCACACCATACTAAACTGTTGCGCGACAATATATACCCAGATTGCGCGCGCAACAACTAAACTCCTCTGTGCTCTGCAAATACTGCATACACCATGCATGTCATTATTATGTGTGTTTACATTTCACGCACCTTCTTATGCGTGTGCACACCACGCAATGCTAAATTTAGTGCACGCACCCGCACACCAATATTTTTTCGCGCGACGTCAAAATTTACCACGCACATCCGCACACCATATTTTTTCGCGCAGTGCCAAAATTTACCATGTGCATCTGCACACCATATTTTTCCATGTGGTGCCAAAATTTAGCATGCACACCAGGACACCAACATTTTTCCACGCAATGCCCAATTTTCACATATCACAAGATTTTTACAGCGCATCAATTCCTCATGAATTTCGCTACAAAAATTGGGGCTTTTGCTTAACTTTCTCCCAATTACCATAGACATTACGCAACTATGAAATTCATTCAATTTCAACTCAATAACACTAGTTCAACCTCTGTAACAACAGATTGTTGCGGGTTGACATTTCTGGAACGAATTTACCCAAAAATCAATTCATGAATTGGGAATTTTAATTACTAATTTCGCTCCATCTGTCATGGCTTCACTATAACTTCAAATTCGACCAACTCCAAGTCTAAATTTGCTAGAACAGATATTAAACCATTATTATCTGACCAATTGGCCGAATTTCTCCATTTTCCCATGAATTTAACAAACAGAAATTTACCATTGTTTCTAAATTTACCATGGATGCTCTGCAACTCGAAATTTGGCCACTTCGAAATAAATCCTCTGTGAAATTTCGCGTCAATTCAACTTGTTCGGTCCATCTAGGCTCAATGTTGAAAATTGAAGCTCTGATACCATATTTGAACATACTGTAACATTCATATCATGCTCTTGTTCTCTCAACAGAACATACTGTAACATACCCAACATCCAATTGAGCTATGCCACATAATTTTTTATTTTTTTCGAACTGCATGCAATTAAAATATATACGCACAGAACTCTTGCGAAAGCATTATATATATAAAACATAAACATACAAATACATCTGTAAATACACAGATTCACACTGAAATAATAGTAACATATACAGGAAATACCCATAAAAATAAACACAGTTATAACCGCACATATGATAACCCATAAAAATAAGCATGTAAATAAGAATGCAACATGTAAATTTATCACACAATTGGAACTTATCTTGGTAAGAATGTCACCAACTGCGTGCAGACCTTCCACAAACCTCCCAGCCTTAGACCACATTGTTCATCACTCTCAACAGTGAGTCACCCCCGAGCTAGGACTAAACTCCACCCAGGTAAAGGGATTCCTAACCAAGCTAAAGGCTCATAGACAACAGGAAAGACTTCATCTGAGGTGCCAACTCAAACTAACAACCTACAGTCCTGTTGGAATCGATTATGTGATTATTATTTTCATAAGCTGCCTACACAGGGTCTATGAAATTTTATTACTCTTCATAAGTGTTTCTCTAAAACGATAGTTGTAAATCGTCGCATTTTACCTATCATTACTATTCTGTCTTAAAATTTCATTAAAAGCATATGGTTTATTATATAATTATGGTTCCTTTCTATGATCATGTTGCTCTCCTTGTTTGTGACCCTTTCGATTCTAAGCATGCCTAAGAGATTTGTGGTAATAAGAATGAAAGACCCCCTCCATTTGATATTTGAATTTTTTTTGTATTGATTTTGGTTTGATGTTTGATTATATTTCTTTCATGAAACCTTTGACTATTCGATTTTGTAAACCTACCTAACTTTTCAATCAAACTATGATGCATGCACTATGTTTTTTGGGTCCTGGCATGTACCCAATTCTAAGGTGGCATACGATGTACAGGATGCCATTACTCCTTAGCATGGTCTCGGGCTTCACAAATTTGCTCACACGCGTTGTGATTAACACTTTTCCCATTGGTTGAATCATCATAGCATGTATTGATAAGTCTCGGGGCTATGGCTCTATTGCGTTTTTGCAAACCCTACCTGTGTGTTCTATGTTAATTACCCATCCATTCGGAATGGCTCCAGTGGTAAGGGTCGAACCGAACGACGTCCAGACCCTGCTCTCATATGATAACTCTAGAGAATATTTGGAAGCGAATGGTTGGCATTTGTTCATCAAAAATTTTTAGGGTTTTAACCTTTAGGCCGCCCAAGAGTTTGCTTTAACCTTTGATGGTTGTAGGGCAAAGATCGATGATGTGAAATTGGAAGTAACAGAAGAGTTCTTAAGCCAAGCCACAGGTTTGCCAACAGTTGGTCAAAAATGGTTCAAGAATGCTAAAGTGGAGGAGGTCCCTTGGACTTTGTTGTTTAACTCACGAAAAATAACCAACTGTGATTGAGGTATGCCAATTTCATTCTTTAAACCTAGGTGGCATGATTTACTTTCTGTAGTGAAGCAATTCATCAGAAGTCTGTATCAAATGGGTAAACAGTTTAGAAAACAGAGGTCATATTCAAGTTTATTTCATCATGGCCTCATTATTAAAATCATCCTCATGCACCAGTTATAGTCACAAAATGATTGTTGGGATGCGTTCATTACACGAAATGGTTTTGGCAACCATGAGTTGGGACAGGTAGATAAGTTGGTGATTGTGGAAACCCTTGTGAACCCTACGACCTCTTCCCCACCTCTCCAAGCCTGTGATTTTTCCCCTAATAACGAACCCTTGAGCTACCCTAATGTCATTCAACAACACAGTTGACTGGTTACACATCCAAAGGATTGCGCTAAAACTGTTAAGAAACCTACAGGAAAAAAGCTAAAAGGCAATGTTGATGTCAATTTCAAGAACAAAAGAGCTGGTCAATTGATTTCTCGAAGTGTTCAAAATAAAATGAAACCATGTGCAGATACAGTCAACATGATTAAAGTGAGCGAAAGCTCTGACTCAGAAATTGACAAATTCCTTGCTGAAGAGGACCCCATGTCATTCAGGTTATACCCTGACCGACCCTATGACTATGTTAACAATCTTCCTCCTTGTCTAAAGGACAACCCGGAATTACCTGGTATCCAGCTCTGTGATAAATCTGTCATTCACATGGAGGATTCTTTGACCCATAATGTTGTTCGTGGTAATGCAAACTCTTTACAGTAATAATGTGATGTGTGTCGATCGTGGATCGACAGGTACTATACCGATGTTCCACTGCTACAGTCACGACTCAAGTATTTAAGAGACCAAGTTGATATGTTGACAAATGAAAACAACAGACTTGAATCCATTATCCAAGGGAAGGGGAAACGCTTGAAAACTACAGGTCGTGTCATTTTCAAAAACGTAGATGCAACAACAACTATCGTTAATTCCAAAATTTCTTGATACGTTTTGATTTCATGATTTGAGGTATGATATTTTTAATTTTTAGCATGATTGTGTCACTCTTAAGTTAGGATATTCGATTTGATTGAATAAACTATTTTTCTTATTAAGATTAGTCTGTTTTGTTTATTTAATAACATATGATTGCATTTGTTATTATAACTAGCTACAGAATCACAAGATTTTGTAGCCAGTTAAGAAAATTCGAATTGTTTGATTTGATAATTGAAAACATATCTAAGATCTTCTCATTTTCATTTGTTTTCAGGATGATTAAGGAGCCCATGATTTCCAAGATGATATGAGGCACTTTTTGAGATCTCCCAACCATATCAATTTTGTATTTTGAGTAAATAGATTAGACTGTTGGTAGTTTTTTATATTTAGTGAAATCAGGGTGGTTGCATTCCCCATTATTTTTTGAAACCAACTTGATATTATCAATAGGAAACAATTATGTTTCTTGAAGCATATATAAACATATCATTTTGTAAACATTTGATCATCTCGGCCTGGGGCGAGAGTATGGATATTTATATACAGACTTGAATGACACATAATACATTACAGCTTTCGCTTTCTGTATCATGTTTTAATTTAAGTTCTGCTTATCTCAATACGATGATAGATGATGATAGCCTTTCATCTACATCATTTATTGTTATTTGAGATAATCCCTTTCACATACTTCCCATATTTCATGTCTCAGATATAACACACAGTAATCCTTTATTCAGTTTAAATTAGGAGATTTATCCTAATTTCAGTTGAATATTTACATGCAAGTTCTTACATGAAGAATTATTTCATCATAGTTACTTGCAAATTATAAGATTACTGTGACTACATCTATTATATGTTATGTTATTATAAATTCAATCTCTAGCATTATCGTTCCTCATTTATTAGGGGCAATCTCAAGATCTGTAGCAGGTTTACTTGATCAGATAAAGGTGGCTAGATATTCAACATCGAACAAACATTGGATGCAATAATAGGTTAGCCTGTTATTTGATTTCGCTAGTTCCCTGAATATAGAAGTTTTCTCTATATAAAACATTTTCTACTATCTATTATTTTCTGTTCAATTAGGAAGTTTACTGTGTGATGTCATGAGTGTATACATTTAAGAAAACAAACCCAAAAAATTAGATAGTGTTTTCACCTGCTTTATTATTATTGCTAAAAGTAATCAATCTACATTTGATTTTTACGAGTTTAGATTAAAACTCGTGTTTTGTACAGATTGTATATAAAGTTATTGATTATAATTTCAGTTAAACAAATTGTACATATATATATTTAAATGTACTTATAGATTTTAGTGATTGTTATTTGTTAGGTTATTGTTTTTTACTTTAGTTATTTTTCACTTTCTTTAGGACTTAGATCGGCCAACGGAGCTGCAAAATCCGTCAGAGTGAATTAATCCAAATGGATTGGGTTAATTAGACAACCCCGGACCGGATTCACTCCTCCAGTTGACGAGCGGTCAATTTCACCCGTCAACAAATGGCGCTAGAAGGAGGGCCTGAAAACTATTAATGGAACGAGGAGGTCGTAAGACTCCTCCCCCACCTACCCACTCACCTATAGTAACTAGAAATCATTCAGACGACAACATTGTCCCTCAAACAGCAACCACATCAAATGACAATCTACGGATCATAGTTGAACCAGTTACTCCAAATCTCCCAGTTGGTGACATACAAGAGATTGTTCGTCAATCCCTCATAAGAACACACAATGCCTTATCCTGTATCAGACAACCAAGTCAACCTTTGAACCAACCATTAGACTTCTCTAATATCAGGGAACAACTCACAGGTACTGATATTACCTTAAACCCTATGGATCCAGGTCATATCCTCACTCCTGCAGCAGGAGGATCTGGTATTCCATGATCACCACCCCCTTCATCTCCTTCTTCTTCTGGAGAAGAATCCTCAGATGAAGGCAGTTCCTCATCTCAGCCTTCGACACCACTCNGGCTCCATAGTGTTGAGCACGAAGACGTAGTGTGCAGATTATTTCCCTACACCTTTGAAGGAAATGCCTCTACCTGGTACTTTTCCCAACATCCCCACACCATTGTGTCATGGAATAAATTCGAGTCTTATTTCCTTGAGAAGTTCGGAAACGACAAGTCTCCTTAAGTCCTAGTCATGGAGATTTCTAGTTTAAAAATGAACACCAAAGAAAAGATAAAAGACTTTAATCAAAGGTTCCTGACACTAAAGAACCGAATCCCCACGGATTCGGTGCCTGCCGAGAATCTTATTATCGCATACTACACAAAATTCTTACATCAAAACATAGCCATTTGGGTAAAGAGGTCCAAGAAATCCACATTGTTAGAAGACTTCGAAGAGGCAAGTCAAATCGAGAAAGATATTCTCAGCTTAAAAGATAATACCGACAACAAGATAGAGACCAGTTCATCGTCTAATAAGAAAATTGAAATCCTTCCTAGACCTCCCCAAAATAAATCTCAACCTGAGAGTTTGGATCTAGAAAACCTACAGAAAGTCATTCATAAGTTATCCAATCAAGTTATATATTTGAAAAGGTCGATTGAAGAAGCTTCTTCGAGCAAAGGACCTTACAAACCCCCTTTTAGGAAGCCTTTTCATACAAATCGACCTAACTCAAATTCTGAAGGCCTAAATCTAGAAAGCTTAGAATTTGCTATTCAAACGATCCTATAAGCACACGATAACTTGATTCCTCCCGAGATTCTTGAAGAAGTAGATGAACAAGAGACAGTAGAAGAAGATGATCCCTCTCCGAACATTTTCAGACATTTTTCGGATAACATTTTTCAAGCTAATTTCGAAACAGTGCATCCTTACAATACCAGGAGCAAGACAACAAATAAGCCTTCTTCTGAAATTGCAACTACTTTGCCTCCAAAACGGTCTAAATCAATTGAGACTAAACATAATTTAGCAAACCCAAGTTTAGATTATGATTTGATTGAAGATCTAAAAAATCTTAGGGCTAACATTTCTGTTTATGAATTATTAAAATTCCCTTTTCTTTTGCAAAAGATGTTGCAGAATATTGCGGAGAATAGCAAAAATAGCAATCCGAACAGCAACAAAGGTGTTCAAAACAGCCCCAAAATTCCTCAGAAGGCCTCCGCCAAAACTACATCCAAGCCTCATGATAAAAGAGACCTTCTTGTAAATAATGTAGCAAATGTAGATAAACCAGTTTTAGAGGCTTCGATTAAAAAACAACAAGCTTTTGTTGTTAGTACTCGCAAAAATGTCCCTCCCTTTTTGTTGACTTTTGAAATTTTCAATAGGAATGTACATAACTGTATGGTAGATTCAGGTGTGTCATCTAACATAATGCATTGGTTTTTCTGTAAAAAAATTAATGCCGAAGTTCAACCGTCCAGCTTGAAAATTATCTAGCTTGATCGAACTAGTGTTAAAGTGATAGGCAAATTAAAAAATGTGCTTATAAGATTTTCATCTAATCCTAAAGTCCATCAAGTGATTGATATCATTGTTGTAGACATCCCAGAAGTATATGGTTTGTTTTTAAGTAGAGATTGGTCAGAACAATTACATGGCTATTTTGCAACGGATTGGTCTCACTTGTGGCTGCCCGAGAATGGAAAGCCTAACAGAATCAAGGTAAATCGTGAACATTATCTAAAGTTCACAGTAACTGATTTAAATGATCCCAATGAACCATTCACTCCTTCTACCAATTCACCTAAAATACAGGGGATGGAAACTTTTTTCGGCAATTTCCTGGTCGAAATTTCTACCATCACTGACCCGGAACAACAATCTGAAATTATGACATGCACACAGTCAACAACCTTCTCTCAGTGGTCACATGCACCTAACGAAAATCAAATATGGTCTCTTTACTTCTATGGGTCAAAATCTAAGGAAGGAGCTAGTACAGGGTGTGTGCTCATCGATCCAATAGGTAACAAGACTTTGATTTCTTGTCGGTTAGAATTCGAATGTACAAACAACACGAAAAAATATGAAGCACTCTTGCAAGGTCTCAGAAAATAACTAGATTTAAACATTCAGAATTTGACTGTTTTTGGTGATTCAGAAATAGTGGTTAAACAGGTAAAAAATTCTATCCACTGTTTATCTCCGCACCTAAAAAGCTATCAGACTGAGGTATGGAATTTGATGAACAAGTTTTCCGCATTTAACACAAATTCTATTCGTAGATTAAATAATTCTGAAGCTGATTTGTTAGCTAACGTCGCTTCAAAACTTTTTCCTACAGAAGGCCTATCTCCGAATGCATTTTCCGTTGAACTGTTGTTTAGACCATCTGTGCCAAACAACATCACGAATTGGAGAGTCTTCGATGATGCTCAACAGATCATAAGTTTTCTTCATATGGAAGAAACTTTCCAAGGTGCAGTGATCGACGAAGGTACCCATGATGAAAATCTTCGCGACTTTACAGTAATGCTAGATCCGAGATCCCCAGAATCTACATCAGACATGGTAAAATCTATCCCGAAATCTGTGGTTAGGTTAGAAAAAATTTATGATCTTCACGATAAGTTCATAAAATCAGTGAATTGTAAAATGAATAGTTCCTCCTTGACACATGAAAAAGTAAATTTGGGAACTAAAGACAACCCACAATGCATCAATTTAGGGTTGGGGTGTTCTGAGCAAGAAAAGGTAGAATTTATTAAGTTGTTTAAGGAATTCAAAGATGTTTTTGCCTAGACATACGATGACCTAAAAACCTTTGATCCTAACATCATACAACACATTATTCCCATGAAACCCCAGACCCAACCTTTTCAACGAAAGTTAAGGAAGATGCACCCAAAACTCGAACCAATGGTCAAGAAGGAATTAAACAAACTTCTGAATGCTAAAATAATCTTCCTAGTAAGGCACACACAATGGGTCTCTAATCTTGTCCCCGTCAGAAATAAGAGTGGTGAAATCCAACTATGTGTCGATTTCCAAAATCTTAACCGAGTGTCTGATAAAGATAACTACCCTGTCCCTCCCATGGAACAGATCCTTCAACAAGTATCTAGTTCTGAAAGATTATCCTTGTTGGATGGTTTTTCCGGGTATAACCAAGTCCTTATGTCTCCCCCAGACCAGCTCAAAACTACTTTTTGTACCCCATGGGGGGCCTATGCTTATAGAAAGATTCCCTTTAGACTCATAAATGTTGGTGCCACTTTTCAGAGAGTGATGGATATCACTTTCCACGGCTTAATCAATCAATCTATAGTAGTTTACCTAGATGACGTCACTGTCTTCTCAAAAAATAAAGGAGATCATCTAGCACATTTAAGATCTGTTCTACAACGATGTCGTAAGTACGACATTTCTTTAAATCCTAAAAAAATTGTCTTCGCAGTAGAACACGGTAAGCTCCTAGGATTCATTGTATCGAATGAAGGGATGATTATCGACCCTGAAAGGACCCAAGTCATTTCAAAACCACCCCCTCCCTCGTCAAAAAAGTCCATGCAATCTTTCTTAGGACAAATAAACTTTGTTAGGATATTCATCTCCATCTTTTCAGAAATGGTGAGACCATTACAAAACTTAATAAAAAATGATGTACAGTACCATTGGGGACCCTTAGAAAGTCGGGCTTTTGAATCAATAAAAAAGGCCATAATAGACGCTCCTTCTCTAATGAGCCCTGATTTTTCACGAGACTTCACCCTCTACACGTTCGCCTCTGATTGATCTTACACTGTTGTCCTAAATCAAAAGAACGCTGAAAACAACGAAGTCCCAATTGCCTTTATGAGCTCATCCTTCAAGTGGGCAAAACTTAATTACCCAGCAGTAGATCAACAAGATTATGCTATTTTTAAAGTAGTAAAACACTTTCGGTCTTATCTATTGAAATCTAGGATGAAAATCATTATCCCTTACCCGGCTGTCATAAATTTGTTAGTACAGAAAGAACTAGGCGAAAAAGAGCAAACTGGGTCACATCCTTACAATAATATGACATAGAAATCACCCCATCACAAATTGTAAGAGGCCAAGGTTTATGCAAGTTGGTCGCCGATTCAGCTGTAGGACAGCAAAATGAAACTGATATGTTAAATCCAGATCAGCACTATCAAAATCAAATATGTTGTGCACAAAACCTTGTTAGTTCCTGGTACGACGACATCAAATTTTGTCTTATACACGGATCAGCTCCCTGTCACCTTGATCCCAAAAAACGGAGAGCATTAAGATTAAAATCTGCTTCTTTTCAGCTGATTAATGGTATTTTGTTTCGCCAAAATTTTGATGGAATACTTATGTGTTGTCTTGAAAAAGATGAAGCAGAAAAAGTCTTATTGGAGTTACATGCAGGGGAAGCTGGTGGGCATTTCGGTGGAGACACCACCGCCCATAAAGTATTAAAAAAAGGTTATTACTGGCCTACCCTTTTTAAAGACTCTCATGCCTTATGTCACAAGTGTGTGATTTGTCAAAAGACATTTGGATAGATACAAAAACCAACATTCCCTTTGCAACCAATTTCAGTAGACTCCTCTTTTTAGCAGTGGGGCATGGATATTATAGGCCCAATCAATTCGGTATCCTCACAGTAGCATAAATACATCATAACAGCCACAGATTATTTCACCAGGTGGTCCGAGGCTGCCCCATTAAAAGCCGTAAATAGCAGTCAGGTAATATCCTTCTTGAATTCAAATATTATCACTCATTTTGGTATCTCTGAATGCCTGGTATTAGACAATGCTTCTTATTTTTCGTCTCTTGAAATGAGTGATTTAGCTCTAGAAAAAGGAATTAAATTAAAGTACTCTGCCATCTATTACTCCCAAGGCAATGGTTTGGCAGAATCAACTAATAAAAAGCTGATCAAAATTATCAAGAGAATGGTCTTCGAAAACCATAAAAACTGGCATAACGCATTGTTAAACACAATCTGGGCTGACAGAGTAACTCCTAAAACTGTTGTGGGCAACTCACCTTTCTTTCTCGTTTACGGCAGGGAAGCAATTCTTCCACCGCATGTCTTTCTTCAATCTCTGCAGTTATCGCAGAAGGTACAGGAAGAAGACTGCCCCCCCTTGGAGAGTCGAATTAGCGCTTTGTTAAAGTTAGAGGAAGTAAGGGCTCAAGAAAAATGAAAATTGGATCAACATCAACTCAATGTTAAAAGATGGTTTGATTCCAATTCTACCTCTGACAGAAATTTTGAGGCAGGTGACCTTGTCCTAAAGTGGGACAAACCTCATGAGGGAAAAGGAGAACATACTAAGTTTTAGAACTTGTGGTTGGGGCCATTTTTAATTGCTGAGAAACTGGGTCCTAGTTCCTTTCGCTTACAGAATTTAGAGGGACAACCAGACACCTTCCCGGTGAATGGCCAAGCTCTAAAAAAGTACTTTGCCTGATGATGCTCCCATACACCCTTTGTAAATATTTTATGTTTTGTTTTATTTACTGTTTGTTTTTCTTTTCTGGTTTGCTTTGGTTCTCATTTCTTCTTATCAGTATTTCTTTTGAAACACGTATGCCTGCACCACGGGCTAGCTCAGACAAAGAAAACAGAAAAGTTTCCCCTCGAAAATGACTGCTGAAAGTTGTTAAAACATCAATTGTTGTATTTCTCTGAAATTGCAGCTCTGTTCAAGATGACTTATTGTTTGAAAAGCGTTTTCTTGGTTTCAATATGCAGTTGAAGGTATTCACGACCATCTATAAAAATCCTTTTTATGTTGTCCCTGTTCTTTAAGGGAACAACTCAATGATGTCTCCTTGTTCTTGAAAGTCAGTTTTATCAATAAACTATTTCTAGATCTTGATGAAGGATAGCTAAAAAAAAATTTCAAGGTCTGTGACATATTAAGATGTTTTAAAAAACTAGAATTTTCAGCGTCACCCCGCTCTATTGAATATCTTTAAAAACTATAATATAAATTTTCAGAGAGCTATGGGAAGTGCTTGTAAACCTGTCGGGACACTAAATAGGTCTACTGGCAGTGGGTAAATGCATGCATGACGCCAAGATAACTTCGTCGAGGTACTGAACAGGCCCGCTGGAAGCAAAGCAATGTCAGGTAAAAGAAAATTCTCAGATATGGATTCTATTTTGACCTTAAATGTCCTTCGTTCTGATCTGTAATTTCTTGACAGGATACATATATTAGAGTGGGTTAATTGACATCCCTGTCGAGGCTATGGACGCCTGCTGGAAGCAGTGGCCCTGTCAACAGTATTGAAGATTTTAACTTTAACATCGTGGCTCACTTTTGCTAAGATTGTCATCAGTTTTCATTTCTTTAAAAATAGCAGTTGTCTAAAACTGGACTGCATTATAATTACTTGAGATGCTCAAACATCTTTTCGGTTGTTTTTGATTCGAATTTTTTTCTGATTATTCTAACCTGAACTCGTTCATTTGGCAGAGATAACTACTTCTCCCAGCATGTCGCCATTGTTGGCAGCGATTATGTGATTATTATTTTCATAAGCTGCCTACACAGGGTCTATGAAATTTTATTACTCTTCATAAGCGTTTCTCTAAAACGACAGTTGTAAATCATTGCATTTTACCTATCATCTATTCGTGCTTCGTTTTCATGACTGAAAGCATGAAAACTTGCAACTATCATTACTATTCTGTCTAAAAATTTCATTAAAAGCATATGGTTTATTACAGAATTATGGTTCCTTGCTATGAGCTTGTTTCTCTCCTTGTTTGTGACCCTTTCGATTCTAACCATGCCTAAGAGATTTGTGGTTATATGAATGAAAGACCCCCTCCATTTGATATTCGAATTTTTTTTGTATTGATTTTGGTTTGATGTTTGATTATATTTCTTTCATGAAACCTTTGATTATTCGATTTTGTAAACCTACCTAACTTTGCAATCAAACTATGATGCGTGGACTATGTTTTTTAGGTCTTGGCATGTACCCAATGCTAAAGTGGCATACGATGTACAGGATTCCATTACTCCTTAGCATGGTCTCGGGATTCACGAATTTGCTCACACATGTTGTGATTAACACTTTGCCCACCATTTGAATCATCACAGCATGTATTGATAAGGCTCGGGGCTATGGCTCTGTTGCATTTTTGTAAACCCTACCTGCGTGTTCTGTGTTAATTACCCATCCATTCAGCATGGCTCCAGTGGTAAGGGTCGAATCGAACGACGTCCAGACCCTACTCTCATATGATAACACTAGGGAATATTTGGAAGTGAATGGTTGGCATTTGTTCATCGAACAATTTCAGGGTTTTAACCTTCAGGTCACCCAAGAGTTTGCGTTAACCTTTGATGGTTGTAGGGAAACGATCGGTGATGTGCAATTGGAAGTAACAGAATATTTCTTAAGCCAAGCCACAAGTTTTCCAGCAGTTGGTCAAAAATGTTTCAAGAATGCGAAAGTGGAGGAGGTCCCTTGGAATTTGTTGTTTACCTCACGAAAAATAACCAGTTGTGATCGAGGTATGTCAATTTCATTCTTGAAACCTAGGTGGAATGATTTACTTGCTGTAGTGAAGCAATTCATCACATGTGAGGGACGATTCAGACTTGTTTTCCTATATCATCTACGCCTGCTTATGAGTTTTATTGGTTTTCCATTGAATATGCCTTACTACTTGCTCAGAAGTTTGTATAAAATGGGTAAACGGTTTAGGAAACAGAGGTCAGATTCAAGTCTATTTCATCATGGCCTCATTAAAATCATCCTCATGCACCAGTTACAGTCACAAAATGATTGTTGGTATGTGTTCATTACATGAAATGGTTTTTGCAACCATGAGTTGGGACAGGTAGATAAGCCGGTCATTGTGGAAACCGTTGTGAACCCTACGACCTCTTCCCCTCCACTCCAGGCCTATGATTTTTCCCCTAATAATGAACCCTCGAGCTACCCTAATGTCATTCAACATGACAGTCGATTGGTTACACATCCAAAGGATTGCACTAAAACTGTTAAGAAACCTACAGGAAAGAAGCTAAAAGGCAGTGTCGATGTCAATTTCAAGAACAAAAGAGTTGGTCGGTTGATTTATTGAAGTGTTCGAAATAAAACGACACCCTGTGCAGATATGATCAGCATGATTAAAGTGAGTGAAAGATCAAACTCAGAAATTGACAAATTCCTTGCTGAAGAGGACCCCATGTCATTCGGGTTATACCCTGACCGACCCTATGAATATGTTAACAATCTGCCTCCTTTTCTGAAGGACAACCCAGAATTTCCTGTTATCCAACTCTGTGATAAATCTACCATTCGCATGGAGGATTCTCCGATCCATAATGTTGTTCTTTCTAATGGAAACTCCTTACAGTCACAATGTGATGTGTGTCGATCCTGGATCGACAGGTACTATACCGATGGTCCACTGGTACAGTCACGACTCAAGTCTTTAAGAGACCAAGTTGATATGTTGACAAATGAAAACAACAGACTTGAATCCATTATCCAAGGGAAGGAGAAACACTTGAAAACTACAGGTCATGTCATTTTAAAAAACGTAGAGGCAGCAACAGCTATCGTTAATTCCAAAATTTCTTGATATGTTTTGATTTCATGATTTGAGGTATGATATTTTTAATTTTTAGCATGATTGTATCACTCTTAAGTTAGGATATTCGATTTGATTGAATAAACTATTTTTCTTATTAAGATTAGTCTGTTTTGTTTATTTAATAAAATATGATTGCATTTGCTATTACAACTAGCTACAGAATCACAAGATTCTGTAGCCAATTAAGAAAATTCGAATTGTTTGATTTGATAATTGAAAACATATTTGAGATCTTCTCATTTTCATTTGTTTTCAGGATGATTAAGGAGCCCATGATTTCCAAGATGATATGAGGCACTTTTTGAGATCTCTGAGCCATATAAATTTTGTATTTTGAGTAAACAGATTAGACTGTTGGTAGTTTTTGATATTTAGTGAAATCAGGGTGGTTGCATCCCCCATTATTTTTTGAAACCAACTTGATCTTATCAACAGGAAACAGTTATGTTTCTTGAAACATATATAAACATATCATTTTGTAAACATTTGATCATCTCGGCATGGGGCGAGAGTGTGGATATTTATATACAGACTTGAATGACACAAAATACATTACAGCTTTAGCTTTCTGTATCATGTTTTAATTTAAGTTTTGCTTATGTCAATACGATGATAGATGATGATAGCCTTTCGTCTGCATGATTTATTGTTATTTGAGATAATCCCTTTCACATACTTCCCATATTTTGTGTCTCAGATATAACACACAGTGATCCTTTATTCAATTTAAATTAGGAGGTTTATCTTTAATTTCAGTTGAATATTTACATGCAAGTTCTTACAGGAAGAATTATTTCATCGTAGTTACTTGCAAATTATAAGATTACTGTGACTGCATCTATTATATGTTCTGTTATTATAAATTCAATCTCTAGCATCATCGTTCCTCATTTATTAGGGGCAATCTCA
>JASDQU010222673.1:0-12001 GCA_032191745.1 Picea mariana
ACCCGAAAAACTGCTAAAAATAGTAAATTATCAAAATTGCTAGAAAGTTGTTTTGAGCCAGCTGGAAAAGGTGGGTGGCCACTGATATCCATCTGGATCATATGGGGAATGGTCTTCAAGGAAAGAAGACAAAATAAATGGGAATGTGAAGAGGGAAAATTCAGCTTCAGTGAAGGAAAAGAAGCTCTCTTTCAAGGATTGCAAGAAAGAAGGTCATGATTATGACCATTGTTGGAAATTACACTTAGAGAAGAGAATGAAGTGGTTCAAAGAGAGGAAACGGAGGCAAACAGTTTCAACAAAAACACGTCCAACAGACTTGGGGTATGATTTAGGTGATGAGACTAAAATCACAGCAGTTGGTTTGACAGGTAAAATTGGTAATGATTTTGATTCAAGAAGTAAAGTGTTTCATATAAGGGTCATAATGAAAAATACTAAGATCGACACATTGATAGATAGTGGATCTCAATCTAACTTAATTTAAAAAGAAGTGGTTAAGAAATTGGGATTAAACACTAATATGCATCACAAACCCTATTCACATAATTGGATAAGAAAAGATCATAAATTTCCCATAACGAAGCAATGTATCATAAAGTTTGCAATTACATCTAAGTATGTGGATGAAGTAACATGTGATGTGGTGCCACTAGAAACATGTGGAATGGTCTTAGGTAGCCCTTATGTATATGATCAGAAATAAATATTCTACAGGGAACATAATCAATATCACTTAACTAAAGAAGGCAATGAATATGTTTTGCATGCTAATCATATCAAAGAAAATGAATCGCTTCTAACAATGGAACAATTAAGAAAGACAACTTATGAAAGAAATACACCTATAATTGTGCCAAGTAAAGAAGTTGATGTTGAGCATGAACATGAGATGGTTGTAGAATGGAAGTTCAATCATACTTTGTTTCAAGATAAGTTAATGTCATGCAAACACGTCAAACGTATATGTTCATTTGCAGTCATATTTCTGATGTTATCGTTGCTAATGTTCTCTACATGGATGGTAGTGGATTTAGTAAGATGTGAACGATTTCAAAGGGATAACAATATGCTTTCAGTTTTCATGGTTATTATGCAATTGATTATGATGTGACATGTGCACATGACAGAGTTTAAAGACAAAGGACAAGTGGGGAGGCCTATCCCACACTTCATGATTGGTTAATATCCTTTTGGAGGACCAAAAGGTCATAGTGGGAAGGCATGATCCAAATGGATCTAGGAAGGCCTAAAAATAAAATTTCTCAGAATCATATGAAACCAGTTCCATTTTGTTGGGCTCGTCACGTCGATTCTGACAATATATTTTTTTCTGAAAATGGACACCGTATGTGAAATTTATTGCATTCTGGTCGATTTCCCAAACAAGCAAAAAAGTCAAAGTCAACGGGTCATACTGCTTATGTCAACAGTACGTCAGGATGACGTCAGCATGATTTTATTAGGAACACATGGAAACACTAGGGCGTGACATGTGGTAGTCATTTTTGGCATTTTCAAACTAAGTTGGACCAGTATGGAAGTGACACGTGGCACTATATGGAAGTGACATGTGGCACTGTACGGATACTGGCACATGGAAAGATGACATGGATGTATGGATGATTACATGGTCCAGTGACAGTCTAACATGTGTCTATATGGACACTGATGTGGCGACAAGTGGCAGGCTGTGGGCTCGACATGTGGCATACAGGATGACTATGTAGTTGACTAGGCAGGGTGACTGTGCAGTCACTGGATTGTACGGTCCAATCTAGAGGTGACAAGTGGCCCAATCACAATGCATCACACGGAACCCCAGATTTGGCCAATGTTGGTCAGGTCAAAAATTTGTTTGGCACTTCATAGGATTCAAACCCCTGGCCTCCATGCATGGGCAGCGACTCTACGATATCCGGCGGACCGATCGGGCTACACAATGGGTCTTAACACCTATGCAACATGTTTGCATTTTGTTGTGATTTTGGCAGGATTTGGGAGATAATCCTTGGACGGAGGGGGCTATCCATCGACTAGAGCCACTTTTCCATGTGACTGGGAGCGAAGACCATGGGCGAAACACTAGGAATAGGTGCCTAGAACCTGGCCACATGGGGACCCATATGACCTGGAGCACAGAGGAATGGGAGTGTGGTCTTGTTAGAGGCATGGTGCATGGCCACATGCCTTCCCATATGATCAGGAGCCTATAAAGAAGGGGCTAGAGTGCCAATAAATTTCCAAAAGTGGGTTTTAACCCATAGTTATGAGTTTTTAATGGATTTCATCATGATTTTATTGGATTTTGACAATATTTGGGGGATCTAGAGCCCTTTTTGAGGCGATATATTGGGAGGAAGTTGGGATAGGATTCACAACTTAAGATCTATATAAATCAGAGGTTTTTGACAGTCCATGGAGGTTTAGAAACAAAAAAATGCTGAAGAATTTGAAATATTAAGCCATTTTTATGCAGGGAAGCCATTGAGGAAGCGAACATTGGAGGCCATTTCCAGGACTACGCTCAGCCTCTTTCAGTTCTATCAGTTATGTTGGATTCTTGAGGTCAATAAAAGCACATCCATACTAGTTTGCAATCCATTTGAGATACTTTTGATGTAATTTTTCAGCATTGAATATTAATAAGAAAGCCTCCCCCACTGAGACAAAGGCTCAGAGACGTAGGCAACCTTGCTGAAATCTGTTAACAATATTGGCATTATGGTTTGTTTTTTTCAATGTTTACATTATGTTATGTATTATTTATGATGGTTGCAACATCCTTTCATTAAAATCTCTTTCCTCATTTAAGTTTTTGAATGGTAATTTAACACATGCTTAAAACTTAACCAAGCCTTTAAAAGATCATTTTCGGATTATGTGGTATCAGAGCAGGTTGAGAGTTGGTTGTTTGAGTTTGCATGATTAATAGGGGAAAGCTAAGTCATGGTGAAGGAGATCTTGTAGAAGGATATCTAGAGATTGGATCAAGAAAGAGGACTTCTCAAAGTGAGAAGATGGCATCGGAAGAAGGTCTTTCTCAAAATGAAAGAGGGTTTCAAAGAACTTTCTTCGCCATGTCAGAGATGGTAAAAGTTTTTTAATATGATTACTTGGAACGGAAGAAACATATTCAAGGGGAGTATTCAAAGAAAGACAAAAATGAAGAAGGAGAGGACCCTCCTAAAACTCCTCCTTCACCTCCTTCATCTCCATCATCTTTTTCTTCTTCTTCAAGTAAAAGTTCAAATTCCACTGCAAGAAAACATAAACCTGATATGCCATTACTTAAGATTGATGTAAAATTCGATTTTCCCATGTATTATGGTGAAGTAAGTGTTGAGAGGATTGATAACTAGTTCAGACAGATGGAAGTTTATTGTAGTGTGCAACAAATCAACGATGAGGCAACCCAAATCAAATTGGCATCGCTTCAAGTTGCAACATGGTAGTCACCAAGTTGGTAGTGTATTTCCATCATGGAAAGATTTTGTTTTTGCACTTAGAAAGCATTTTTATCCTTTGGATTATAAGGAAAAGGCTTTAATTGAATGCAAAGTCTTAAACTAAGAAAAGGACAAACGGTGCAACAATACACATATGAATTTCGTAAGATGGCATTAATGTTAAATATTCCATTACATACACAAGAAACTCTTATGAAGTATATAGGAGGTTTATCTAAACATATTCATAACATTGTATTTATGTTTGGACCTACTAATATTGATGAGGTTTTTGTTCAAGCAATGTATATTGACACAGGGAAAATAAGAGTTGGTGTATTAGGGGAATTGTCTTCAAGGAAAGAAGACAAAAGAAAGGGGAGTGTGAAGAGGGAAAATCCAGCTTCAGTGAAGGAAGAGAAACTCTCTTGCAAGCATTGCAAGAAATAAGGGCATGATGAAGACCATTGTTGGAAATTGCACCCAGAGAAGAGATCAAAATGGTTGAAAGAGAGGAAAGGGAGGAAAATAGTTGCAACAACAACACGACCAACATACTTAGGGTATGATTCAGGTGATGAGACTAAAATCACAACAATTGGTTTGATAGATAAAATTGGTGATGATTTTGATTCAAGAAGTAAAGTGTTTCATATAAGGGTCATAATGAAACATACTAAGATCAACATATTGATAGATAGTGGATCTCAATCTAACTTAATTTTAGAAGAAGTGGTTAAGAAATTGGGATTAAACACTAAGATGCATCACACACCCTATTCAATTAATTGGATAAGCAAAGATCATAAATTTCCCATAACAAAGAAATGTATCATAAAGTTTGCAATTACATCTAAGTATGTAGATGAAGTAACATGTGATGTGGTGTCGCTAGAAACATGTGGAATGGTCTTAGATATCCCTTATTTATAAGATCACAAAGAAATATTCTACAGGGAACATAATCAATATCACTTAACTAAAGAAGGCAATGAATATTTTGTGCATGCTCATGATATCAAAGAAAATCAATCTCTTCTAACAATGGAACAATTAAGAAAGACAACTTATGCAAGCAATACACCTATAATTGTGCCAAGTAAAGTAGTTGATCTTAAGCATGAACATGAGATGGTTGTAGAATGGAAGTTCAATCATACTTTTCTTCAAGATAAGCTAATGTTGTGCAATTATGTCAAACATATTGGTTCATTTGCAGTCATATATCCGATGTTATCATTGCTAATGTTCTCTACATGGATGGTAGTGGATTCAGTAAGATGTGAACGAGTTCAAATGTCTAACAATATGCTTTCAATTGTCATGGTTATTATGCAATTGATTATGATGCAACAGTTGCATAGGACAAAGTTTAAAGACAAAGGACAAGTGGGGAGGCCTATCCCACACTTGATGACTTGTTAATACCCTTTTGGAGGACCAAAAGGTCTTAGTGGGAAGGCGTGATCCAAATGGATCCAGGAAGGCCTAAAAATGAAAGTTCTTGGAATAAAACGAAACTAGTTCCATTGTGTCGGCCTCGTCATGCTGATTTCGACCATATATTGTTTTCCTAAAATGGACATCCTATGTGAAAGTTATCGCGTTCTGATAGATTTCCCAAATAGGCAAAAAAGTCAAAAATTCAAAGTCAATAGTCAACATGTTGTACTGTTGACGTTAGTAGTATGTCAGCATGATGTGGCAAATGAAATTAGCATGATGTCATGGTGATTTCAATAAGGACACATGGTAGCACTAGGGAACGACACGTGGCAGTCATTTTTGGCATTTTATGGATGAGTTAGACCAGTATGGAAGTGACACGTGGCACTGTATGGAAGTGACATGTGGCAGCGTATGAATGCTAACACGTGGCAAGATGACTTGGTTGTATGGATGATGCCATGGTTCAGTGGAAGTCTAAAACGTGGTTGTACGAACACTGACGTGGTGACAGGTGGCAGGATGTGGGATCGACATGTGGCGTATGCACTGACTGTGCAGATGACTGGGTAGGGTGACTGTGCAGTCACTGGATTATATGGGCCAATCCATAGGTGACACATGGCCAAATCACAGGGTGCCACTTGGCACCCCAGATTTTTCCAATGTTGGTTGGGTCAAAAAAAATTTTGGCACTCCGGAGGATTCGAATCCATGACCTCCATGCATGGGCAATGACTCCATGAAATCTAGCAGACCGATCAGGCTACACAACGGGTCTTAACCCCTATGTGACACTTTTGTGTTTTTTTGTGAGTTTGGCAGGATTTGGGTGATAATCCCTGGTCGATGGGGGATACCCGTTGACCAGAGACACTTTTCCATGTGATCGGGAGTGAAGACTAGAGGTGGAAGACTAAGAAGAGGTGCCTAGAACCCTACCAGTATGGTGACCCATATGACCTGGAGCACGGAGGAATGGGAGCGCAGTCTTGCTGGGGGCATGGTGTAGGGCCACATGCCTTCCCATATGACCAGGATCCTAGAAAGAAGGGGTTGGCACGCCAATAAATTTCCAAAAGTGGGTTTTAACCCATAGTTATGATTTTTTAATGGATTTCATCCTGATTTTATTGGATTTTGACAATTTTTGGGGGATCTGGAGCCCTTTTTTAGGCCAAATATTGGGAGGAAGTTGGGATAGGATTTCCAACTCAAGATATATATAAATCATAGGTTTTTGACAGTCCAAGGAGGTTCAGAAACAAAAAAATGTTGAAGAATTTGAAATCTTAAGCCATTTTTATGTAGGGAAACCATTGAGGAAGTGAACTTTAGAGGCCATTTCTGGGAGCTACGCTCAACATTTTTCAGTGTCGTCAATTGTGTTGTATTCTTGAGGTCAAGATAAACATAGCCAGACCAGTTTGTAATCCATTTGAGATACTTCTGATGTAATTTTTCAGCATTGAATATTAATAAGAAAGCCTCCCCCACTAAGACAATGGCCCGAAGATGTAGGCAACCTTGTCGAACTTCGTTAAAAATCTTGGCGTTATGGCTTGTTGTTTTCAATGTTTTCTTTATGTTTTGTATTCTTTATGATGGCTACAACATTATTTCATTAAAATATCCTTCCTCATTTAAGTTTTTGAATGGTAATTTAGCACATGCCTAAAACTCAACCAAGTCTTTAAAAGATCATTTTCAGATCACCCGTAAAGAATATGCCATGTCGTCTTAATCCCAAGGTAAAAGAGAAGGTCAAAAGGGAAGTGCATAAAATGTTGGCAGCATGACTAATCTTCTCGATCAAATAAGGAGAGTGCATTAGTCCCATAGTAATACAGAGAAAGAAGAATATAGAAGAATTCGAGTCTATGTTGACTATAGGAGTCTAAATTTTGCATGTGTGCACGATCCCTTCCTGATGCATTTCAATGATGACGTGTTAGATCAAGTTGTGGGGAAATAAGCCTATTCATTTACAGATGGATTCTTGATGTATCAAAAAGTATGAATTTTGGAAGAATACAAGAAGAGGACCATATTCATAACTGAATGGGGGTCATTCACATATAATCTGATGTCGTTTGGCTTAAAGAATTCCCCTGTAGTCTTCTTCGGGATTGTTATAGAAACATTTTGTGACTTTATACAAAAATTCTTAGAAGTATATATGGATGAATGGACTGTATACAACTTGTTGAAAGAGCATATAGGGCTACTACGACTAATGTTTGATAGATTTCGGGAATTACAAATATCTCTAAACCTTAAGAAGTGTATTTTTTGCATACCACACGACAACCTGCTAGGCCACATTATTTTCCAAGAAGGATTCTTGGTGGAACCAACTAAATTCATGGTTATATTGAACATGATACCACCTACAAGTGTTAAATAGTTCCGTAGGATGCTTGGGCATACATGATACTACCGTAGGTTTATCATAAAATATGCAAGCATTACCTTGCCACTGGAGAAATTACTGAAGAAGTCTGAAGCATTCCAGTGGACAATTGAATGTGAAAAATAACCCAGCTTATGGTCCTACAACATTTTCCAACGAGTAGGAAATCCATCACGCTGAGATGAACTACCTCTTCAACCAATTAGGGCACTGTAGGAATTTGAGAAATGGGGTGTTGATTTTATTGGACCAATTAATTCACCCGCAAAGCATTCAAAGGCTAGATATATCATCACCACAACATATTATATGACGCGTCGGTATGGAGGGGTAGTTCAGAATTTTTCAACAAATACAACAACTATATTTGTATTTGAGAACATTATTTCCCAATTTGGATGTCCTAGAAGCATGACCAGTGATCAAGGGAGTCACTTCATCATTATTAAAATCGTGTGATTGACGAAAGAATTTATCATTCAACACCATAAAATAAATCTTTATCATCCACATGCTAATGGAGCAATGGAGGCATTCAAGAATATTCTAGAGAGAGGACTGACAAAGGTGTGTTGTGCAAATAGGGAGGACCGGGATGACCGAGTTTCAATAGTCTTATGGGATTATAGGACTAATACAAAGAAACTAAATAAGTATACCCCATTTCAGTTGGTCTATGGTAAATAATTTTTTTAACCTATGTATTTTATCATCCCTAGTCTCTATATAGCACAAGCTACTCATATGAGGAAGGATTAATCAATTGCGCAAAGGATTGCAGGCTTGCAGGAACTTGAGGAAGAAAATTTTTTAGTTGGTTTTCATTAGTCAGTGGAAAAATATAGGGAGAAAGATTGGCATGACAAACACATTAAATCAAATAGGTTTTTTCAAGGGGATAAAGTACTCATCTACGACATTCATTATTAGAAACATCCCGACAAGTTGTGCATGCATTGGTTAGGTCCATTCGTAGTTGTTGAAATTCAACAATCCGGTGTAGTCAAGCTAGCGCAATTGGATGGCATCCTTCGACCAGGGTGGGTGAATGGTGCATGCCCGAAGCCCTATATTTCCCACACTTGACATAGGGAATGTTGATCAAGTACAAAGGAGATTGTACAATAGTTATATTTTAAGTATTTTTTGTAGAAGCTTTTTTTAATTGTTTTCTCTTCTCTTGTAGCTGTAATAATGTCAGAAGTGCGCTTTGTGGCACCACATCATATGTTTCTTTTAGGATAATAGTTGTACATGTTCATTTATGGTTACTTAACAATGTGTTTTCAGATGACTCACCAAGCCACTCAAGCACACACATAAATTTCCAACGAATCACATTATAGTTGGGGGGGAGATCGGATCGACAATTTATTAACGGTTAAGTGTTAATCACGTCATGTTCAATTGTAACCCTTAGGTTAACCACCAAAAGCTATCAGAAAGTCCCATCAAGTCTTAAAAATTTCTTGTACGAGATGATTTTGTCGATATTCTCAACCATTAAAATGATCAATCTCGCATGTTGGCCACATGGTGGTCAGGCCACCCATTAAAGTCAATATACATTCACCGATTTTACCCTGTTATCAGTCCTATCAGATATTTGCGCCATAGATTGTGTTGCTGGCCTAATTACCCAATCAACTATGACTAATTACAGGTTCAACCAATCACCTCATCTACAACTTCTTGTAATCGTGTTGTGAAAGGCACACTGTTAACTTACCTTCCCTCTAACCTTGAGATTTGGGTACCCTGGTACATTATGAGAAGCCTATTTTCCAATTCAGTGTGGTTACTAGAGTTTTGTATCGAAAATGATGAGAATAGTGGGAGGATGAAGCTCGGTCTCCAAATAAGCAATCCTAGATGATCCCTATGATCCCAAAATCGAGGTGTTGGGTGATGTTAAAGGGAAGTTCGAACAAGATAAACTCCTCAACCTTGATCTCACAGATACTACGTTATTCCCACAAATGAACAGTGATTTGTTCTAGGAGATGGATTCAAAGCTGACAGGGGAGGTGTAGTTCATCCCGAATCCTAACTTTCTTAATCTGTTCAACTCCACCATCATGAACCTTCGAGATCTACCAGTATTTGGAACCATTGGTGAAGTTTCACAATGCACCAAATTCCTCATAAGAAGAGTGCATGATAGGAGTTTATGGATTGACATGAGATATTAAATCCATGCTGAGGATATCCATTATCTTACAAGATTTTCATTGGAAGGGGAGAATGTCTCTAAAGTATTCCAAGGGCCAAGTAAGCACGAAAAAAAGAAGGGAGAAATTATCTTGTATGAGGGATTCCATACCCAGCGTGGGGGTCGTACAATGAAAATCGAGCCAATTTTCCTAGAAACAGTAAGAATGGTCTTCTATGTCATTGCCAATAAGTTCATGTGCTCATATTACAAGGGAGAATGCATGTTGGATGCCCTGTCAGTGGTAGATTTCTGTGCAAATGGTGTTGTCTTTAACTGGTGTAGTTATCTGTTGGAAGAATTACTCATTGCTTGTGAAGAAGTTTAGGAGAAGGGAGACACCTTCATATATGGATAATTTCTTCTATCCTTTATGATGTTCAAGTGGAGGCCACCTTTAGGAAGATAGCTAGAAATTGTAGACAAAGGGCGCCTCACAAAGATGTTTGGACCTTGTCATGCAAGGTTAGACTTAAAGAATATGGAATTCAACAATGATTCATTCCTAAAATGGTACACTCAACTAATTGATGCCACTCAAAGGATGCACATACCATAGGAACTCTTAATCTAAACACGAGAAATATCTCATTCACCTTGAATCACCACAACACTTTTGTTTGCCCAAGGCATGAAAATCCATCCAATTTTCACACAAGGCCATTACCATTCTATCTGGATGAAGAAGCATTAAACAAAGAGGTCATGTCATGGTTGGGAGTTAAAAGCAGCCCGCGAAAGTTGGGCATGCATTACCTTTTGTCATTTGAGCTGTTGAAGAATAATGGTTTAGCATAGGAAGCAGGGTCGAGTACAGGAAAAGTAGATCTTTCAACAACATCTACAATTCCATCAGAATCAAAAGAAGAGGAAGAACATTGGTTGTAGTGCACTAAAAGAACCTTACCCATATGCCCCAAGCTTCTAGATGAGGTAGTATTATTAGGTAAGACTATTAACAATATTTTAGCCACTGCCTTTACAGGTGACATTCCTGCTAAAAAGATCAAAACCAGTGTTTCCTCTATAGTTATCCCAGCTAAAGTTATAAACCCTCAACCCATATCGATTTCTTTACCTCGCACCCGAGCAACCACTCGTGTTGCAAAAACTGTTATTCATATTTTTTATGATCCTGAGCTAGACCCCAGCATGTATTCCACTATAATTTTTTAGCAACAACCACAACCAACACCCAATAATATCACAGTCCCACTACCACCCAACTCACCAAAACCCATGCAACTAGACATCCTAGAGAGCCTTAGGAACCTAGAATATCTTCTTCTATCGAATTCTCCGTCGATCCATTCAAATATTCCAGTAGTGCCCACTCCACTCAATTTTCCCTCTATGTAGAGTAAACAATCACCATTGTCAGAACTCACCCAATTCCCATATGTCCCAACCCAGAGTTCTCAGTCTCCAAGACCAGAGATTCTAACTAAGTGTCCACTAGTTCATGATGGGACCCCGTCATGTCCACTTATAACATGTACAATAACGCAACAAGAGTTGCAGTCTCAAGTATCACAGGAAACTCATTCAGGATATGGTACAACATCATTGAAAGACCAGTTGGAACCACTACTCCAAGATCTGCAATAGTGCACAAAACTGTTACTGCTCTTCCTAGTGTAGACGGAAGTTTTCCCTCTACTTACGATACCCTTGAAGAGAAAACTGGTCCAGCAGTTGCGAGTACCATCCTTGCGAGATGAAGAGGTTGGGACACCTTTAAAAAATTCCATGTCTAGCAGAATTCCACTTCAGATTAAACTCCCTCTGGAATCTATAGTTACATCCAATGAGCTATCTCAGTTTCCAATACCACAAATGTTAGGATTGATCAGAGCCTCTACTCATCATTTAGAGTAATGAATNGGAGATGAAGAGGTTGGGACACCTTTAAAAAATTCCATGTCTAGCAGAATTCCACTTCAGATTAAACTCCCTCTGGAATCTATAGTTACATCCAATGAGCTATCTCAGTTTCCAATACCACAAATGTTAGGATTGATCAGAGCCTCTACTCATCATTTAGAGTAATGAATTCAACAAGCCAAAAAGTAAACTAAATTATGGAAATAGGAAGGCCTGTTGGAACAAGAAAAAAGGATGCATGAGGAGTATTTAAAAATTCATGTGGAGCATAGAATGAAGAAAATGAAGGAAACGTTTCCCACTTTTAGAAAAGTAGCACCTCAACTACCAGAGTTCAATGTAGCTGAAGAACCAGAGAAGCAACTCAAATTAGTCCATGAAGCATGGGATTTGTTGGTCGATCAAGTAGAGGAACTCCAAGAGTAGCTGGAGGGAATGAAATTGAAGGCTGAGGCACCACCTAGAGAGCTCCAACAATAGTTGGAAAGAGTAATCCTGGAAGGAAACAATGCCAGAGATGTGCTCCATAAGAATATTGTTGAGTGCACTACCATATTCAAGGAATTCAGTGATTGGATGGGTCTAATAACTCAATGC
>JASDQU010222675.1:5948-17704 GCA_032191745.1 Picea mariana
ATGCAATGATTTCCTAGTGGTTTTATGTACATGCCTACAACATAACATTAATGCACCAGATCCCATTAGAACTCTATAGTTAAGCGCACTCAGGCTAGAGTAGTATTGGGATGGGTGACTGCCCGTGAAGTCCTAGTATTTTACATGCCTATGAAATTTTATAAACTTAGTCTAATTTATCCCACATGCATCATGGGAATTGTTCTCCTCTCACTCTCTCATATATAATTGATTTGAAGGAGGCCCTTTAAGAATGCAATGGAGTGTGATGTAAATCTTCTTGTGAATGAAGCGTAGCCAACATATCTTTATTTTTAGAGATAAGCTACCCCATTTTTCCAGTTTGTGTTCTACAATGTTTTTCTATCTTATTCAGTAATAGAAGTCGGTTTTCACTATATTTCTGTGTTCTCTGCATTATCTCTATCTATTTCCTTGTTATATATTGGTTATATTTTTGTCTTCATGTCATTCTCAAAATAATTTGGATCAGTGGTATCAGAGCAGTCTGCTCCTTGTCATTTCTCAGAGCAGGTCCCCAATGAGGTCAGGATATAGATATTTGGGTCTCGAGCTAGTTTTGCTTGAGGACAACCACTCTTGCTAGCCCAAGCGATCTCCCACGGCAGAATAAAAGAGAGATGACAGAGAAGGGGATCCTTTCAAGACATTTCTCGAGGAAGCCCTTGCATGAGAAAGGAACGAGATGATGGAAAAATTCTTTTAGATCCTTCGAAGACTACTGATGGTGGTAGCCAAGGCATCTTCAACAAGCAACCATTTTGCAAGTGCGACACCCTTCAAGGTGCAAGTCAATTTTGATATCCCCTTATTTGAAGGCTAGATAGATGTAGATGCTATAGAAAAATGGTTGAATCTGCTAAAAGGTTATTACTCTGTCCAAAAATTTTTCGACAGTGAAAAGATCACCTTTGTGCTCCTTAAATCCCTTCCCCATGTTAGAACTTATTGGGAAGGTTACTGGGAGAGGTACACCGCAGATGAATCTACACTATTTGGGAGAGAACCCACTTGGGTGGCCTTTGTAGATGCCCTAAAGGAGGAGTTCTACCCTATCATAAACTATGATGACCAATACATGAGATGGACAACTTTGAGTCAGAAAAGAGACCAAATGGTGCCAGAGTACACCAACATATTTCATACCTTGTTCTCAAAGATAGGTATCAAAGACTCCGAGCGACACCTAGTTTTGAAGTACTGCAGTGGTCTACAAAGGTACATCCAAACATAGATGGATTTATTGGACATATACTCACTAGGAGTTGCTTATCGATATGTAGCCAAAATTGAGCATAAATTCAAGCAACAGAGTAAGTGGGAGAAGCATGGACAGAGAAAGGAAGGCCAACCTCAAGAGAACCAGCCCCATATGTAGGAAAAGAAGGGTAACATGAAGTATAAGAAAGATACTAGAAAGTGGTGCAAGTTCCACAACAACCCTTGGCACAACACTGATGAATCTCGCTCAATACAATGATTGGTGGTCAAGATAGACAAAGAGCTGAACCTTGACTTAGACCCTGATTCAAAAAATAATAAAAGGAGAAAGATCATTGATGCAGAACCCACTGCTATTATCACAAGTGCAACAATCCAACCAGAAGAGGATCTTGAGGAGGGGGAGCGACTCTTCCATTCACAAATGTGGGTGAAGGAGACACCACTACATTTTTTTTTTGATAGCAGAAGCCAAAAAAACATCATCTTAGCATGGGTTTTCAAGCAGTTGGATTTGCCAACAACACCACACCCACAACCATACAACATTGGGTGTCTTCTCTAGGGTTAAGATCTTCGTGTCAGCTAGCAATGTTGCATGTCCTACGACATCAAGCCTTTCAAGGATTAGGTATTGTGTGATGTTTCCCCACTAGAAGTCTGTGATGTTCTATTAGGCCAACCATATATGTGGAGGGATCATGCGATTTATGAGTCTCGACCCCATAGCGTCATTGTTACTCTGGGGGGTTAGCTATACTAGATACCAGAGGTAGTTCTGATTATTGTCCCACCGAAACAATGCCACACAATAATCTCTCATAGTACAAATTTTAGCCTCTTTACAATCCGATCAGAAGGTGAAAATAAGGACACTGCAATGACTGTAGCCTTGACCCAAGACCTTTCTATCCAGCATAAGCAGATCAAAAAGATTGTATAAGAGTACCAAGATGCTCTTGTTTCACCTACGGGGGTGCCTCCACACTACCCAATCAAGCAAGTTTATAACATAACCCTTCATACTCTTCATGTTGAATATTCCCCGACAGAGTCCTCCCACACTCAGATATATCATGCATATAGATTGGTTGAATGGATCCAACCCCTCCAACAACAGGTTCATGATATCCTTCAATAAGCTAAGCAAGAAAACTTCTTCAGCAAGGAAAGAAACACACCAAGCTTCATATTTAGCGGAAGTCTCCCCGTCTCTCAAGGGAACTTGACGCAATGGGGACCATTGCTTCCTAAGGGGGGAGGAATGATCCAGATGGATCTTGGTGGATCCACCTTTTTCACTGAATCACCATCTTGAGCCTGTGGTTTTGATAAACCATGCTATTCACCCTTTTGATGGGGAATGGAATGCAATGTTATCTTCATTTGTTAATTATAGACAACATGTAATGATTTCCTAGTGTTTTTATGTACATGCATACAACATAACATCAATTCACCGGATCCCATTAGAACTTCACAGTTAAGCGTGCTCATGCTAGAGTAGTAGTAGAATGGGTGACTACCCAGGAAGTCCTAGTATTTTACATGCGTATGGCATTTTATAAACTTAGTCCAATTTATCCCACATGCATCATGGGATTTGTTCTCCTCTAACTCTCTCATATATAATTGAGGTGAATGAGTCCCTTTAAGCATGCAATGGAGTGTGATGTAAAGCTTCTTGTGAATGAAGTGTAACCAACATCTCTTTCTTCTTAGAGATAAGATACCCCATTTTTCCAGTTTGTGTTCTACAATGTTTTTCTATCTTATTCAGTAATAGAAGTTGGTTTTCACTATATTTCTGTGTTCTCTGCATTATTTCTGTCTATTTTCTTGTTATATATTGGTTATATTTTTTTCTTCATGTCATTCTCAAAATAATCCAGATCAATGTTTCCACACACTGCATGCCTCAAGTCCTACTTTGGTTGGGTAGCTCGTCCAACTGTCATGTCCAGTTCTTGAAATGTGATTCTCCATGCATGAACTTAGTCTTTTCTATCCACCTCTCCATCACTTCATCCAACTCCAAAGACTAAGGCAAGTATCCAGTCTTACCTCAAAAGTTTCAACGAACTATCTAGAGCATCCTGTCAAATGAGTCACCCCAAATAAATTTCATGCCTTCCATCCAAAGATAGGCATGTCCGAGCTAATACTCCTACCGAACTCAACCAACGATCCTTGGATCTCTAAGTCATCCCATAGTCATCCAAAATCTTCCTAAGGTGTTGTTGGCAGCAGGCTGAAGAGGGAAAGAAAGCGTGCACAAAGAAGAAGGATAGCTGGAAGAGAAATCGTGGGAAAGAAAGCGTGCAGGAGGAAAGCGACAACTGGAAAGAAGCACAACACGCGTGCATGCAAGAAGGAGGTGACAGCTGGAAGGAAGCAACGAACACATGCGGAGAAGGAAAACCTAACGAAAGTAGAGTTAGGGTTTTTGTAAGGGTTTTTTGTGTAAATGGATGAAGAACCCGATAGATAAAAAATATAGATACGAAGATAATATAGAGGGTCAAAGAGATTTTTTCTAAGGTTGAGATTTACTACTGCTGTAGAGTTGAGCTCGTTCTATGTAATTTTTTTGATTAGTTGTACTATCTCTGTAAGCAATTGAGCTAAGCGGAAGAGGAGAGGTAGATATTAAGGATTAGATCATAGGCTGAGGAGCCTAGTGTGATCTAGTTCACCTCATAGAGATCTTACCCATTTGAGGAGAGTTGTAAGTGCGAGGCGCGAGAGTTGCAGAATTTCCATAATAAGAGAGCCAAGAGACAAATATTTATGGACGTAGCCCAGGAGGGGGTGAACCATGGTAATACCTGTGTAATGTGATGAATTCATGCCTATATTTGTCATACTTTTAATAGTTAAATGTTGTATACAATGAATGAATGAGTTATTATATTGTTTGGTTAATTGTTGTGGGAATATCACGAGAAGATACCACGGAGGTCAGAATATAAAAGAGGATAGCAGTAGTTCACAATACAAATCATACTTAATGGCTCAGAATGCAGATCCCCTATCTCATACTCATCCTAGGTGATACTGCATAGTGTGCTCTGTGTACTGTGTTTCCTTCTGGTTTACTAGAAGGGTCGATAGTTTTAGGCTTTGTTGGTGCCCATAGAGATATGAACCCCGGGTCAACAGCGTAGGTAGTAAGGAAGAGTTGTTCAGTAGTGAGAACCAACAGGTGCATTCTCTACATCCATTGTCTCAAACCAAAGAAGGTAAAGCACCATCCAAGTCACTTGGTATTCTACTTTCTGCTCATTTAGATTGATTGTCAATATTTCTTGGTCGACTTCTTTGTTGTCTTCATCCATCACTTAGAACAAAACCTACCTTGCCTCTGCAAATGTTTCATAATCTCGCTCATCATCGTGACTATCAAGTCATTTCATGACTCAATGATGTCTAAGGCACCAATGCCCCAAGGCACATCATTCGTCCTTTCAAACTTGACATGGTTTAGACCTCACTACTTGCTTCATTGCAATGACCTGTCTAATGCACCTCATCAAAGAGTTGGGCAGATTCTCAAGCCACCTTCATGACTGCATCCAAATTTTCCTAATTCCACCACAAAACTTGTTTAAGTAGATCTCCCCAAGCTCTCATTTGCATATTCACCCATGTCAAGGCGTCCCAAACTGCTTCACGACTCCTTTGAAATCTGCGCCACTTGGGATAGTCCTAAGTCTTCTGGTTTTCACCATGGAAATGGGTTGCACTTGAACCACCAAGCCAACCGAATTCACTTCAAAGAACTCATCACAACACTTGGGGAACACAAGAACTCAAAACAACCATACCTTGTTGTTACAGAAAAAAATGTCCTATGGCTATGGGTCAGGGCCACAACAAAGCGATACCCTAAAAGACCACTCTCAGACTCAAATCAAGCAATGAATTAAAAATAACTACTTTGCAATAACTAACTTTCAATGGAGATAGAAGAGAGCGAACTTGGACTCCGACGTTGATGTCGATCTCGCGTTAAGACTTTTGCTCCAACACTCTTCCACAACAATCCTTTGAAATCTCTTGCACACAAAGAGATGAGTAATTCCAAATAGGTAGTTATCTGATAACTAACTAAAACATGATCATTATAACTTTCATAATAGATTCAAATATAAGATGTAAAATACATTAGAAACATGAACCATCATATGAAATTGGACGAGAATGAGAGATCTTTTACTATGAATAGCATAAAAAGTTGGTTATAACATGTAATTGCTGCGACATAGTCCCAGAACTGGGCTCCAAGTTCCTCCACCCAAGGCCAGAGATGATCAACAATACCTTCAATTTTTTGTGCTCAAAAAGGTCCAAGGAAGGCAAAGGATTTCTTCTGGACAAGATAACGAGAACACAACTTCTGAAAACAATGGTTTCTAAATGGAAGGGACAATCTCAGATGCAAGGGGAAAAGAGGACTTATAGGACTATAATGAAAATGCTAGCATAAGGATGCATTTCTCTATTTTGTTTTTTGTGCACCCCAAGGCTCTAATTTATCCTCCTTTTTTATAGTTGCAGTAGTTATGGATGGGCTATAGGAGGTAGGGAACCTAAGGAACCCATCAACTCCGGACAAAAAGTCAGGATTTATTATTTTTTTGAGCGAAATTAACATGTACACGGGTTGCTAAGTGGAACCCAACATATGTACGTGGGATGCTTGAAGGAAAGTCACGTACATCAAGCGAGATGGGGGTTTTTAAAGTATTTTTGATGAGGAAAAGGGGGAAAATGTCTTGCAAGGAGGGAAAGGGATGTAGCTAAGGCCAATGAGTCATCATAAGCATATGTGGTGTCAAATGATGCTATAACACTTGCACGACGACACTCTTTTCTACACCCATGGTTCAAGACAACTTCCCCAAGCCTGCAAATCACCCAAGACAATAGCTCTCTGCACGAACTCACCTTAGTCACCCTCCATAGCTATACAAGATTGTATAGTGCATTTGTTGTGATACAAGGCCGAGTCCATTGATCCACTTCAAAATCCGCCTAAGTCACAAACTTGCGACATGTCCAAATTGTCCACCTCAAGTATCCGACCCAGCTGTGCAATGCTTCCTTGAGTTATGCCAAATTTTCGGTTGCCCCAACTCGTCTAAGTCTTAACTCGTTGCATGGTCTACTCCGTGCACTGAGTCTAGTCACTACACAAATGGTGTCTCCAACTCGTCCCAACTCAAATTTTCTCAACTCCGCGATCTTCAAAATTCCATCCTAGTCACAGTCTCTCTGTGCATCCTACCCACTCACCTTCCATGATTCTTCCATCCCCTTTCTTAGTTGCTACTGTACCAAGGTGCCATGCCCACTTTTCCCAACTGTCAAGTCACTCTACTACTTACTGACTCACCCAACTCTATAGAGATTCGACTTGTCTGAAGGTTGTGGTCTACTTCAAATTTGCCCCACAACCCAACTTGAATTAACCGATTGTCTTGGTGATGCTTGGTAAAAAGATGTCGCAATGGAGCGTTCCCAACCTGATTGCATTCAAGTTTGCAACTAAAACTTTGCTTTGATACCAACTGTCATGCATCCATAGTCTGCTCGGACTTCCAACTCGACTTTGCACACTCGAGTCATCCAAGTCTTGTGGTTGTGTGACACTGTGAGTGACATTTCCAACTCGGCGATTCAACTAAACTAAGAGTACTTAACCCAAACTATGCCTCTTCACTCAAGGTCTACCAATATCTACGCTTTGAGCTACATGGTGAGTTAAGTCACCTCACTCGACTCTTGCAACCAAGGTGCACACCCAACTGTGCCCTTCACAATGCTCACACTCTTCTATAGTTATACAGTTCTATACTTAGTTAATCATGCAACCAAAGAACATGTGATATCAATACAAAAGAAGAAGCACAAAGATAATGTTGGGCGGCATTAGAGGTGCCTAACATCTGTACACTTATTATACAAAAATGTTTGATACAACAAGATACAATACAATGAATCCAATATAAGAAGGAAGCACTTGGCTCAAACATAAGATACAAGTTTTCCAAGTCACCTGAATTTCCTAACCCTATTGTCTCACATCCTCCTCACATTGTCATGACTGAGCTCGTCTCACTGTTCGTTGCAAGACTTCTCACCATTGCACGCATTGTCCAACTCCAAGACCATCCTGCCATCCAAACTCACCTCAAGAGAACTGACCCCAAATCTATCCACATAGTCTCCTCGAGGCAACACAATTCCTCCTAGGTGGAGCGACTTCACTCCTTGGGGGAGATCACCCCTCTTTGCCCGAATATGCCACATATGACTTGTTGTTTTTATGCCCGGGTTGTTGTTGTCTCTAGCTCACATCATATGCTCTTCTTATATGCATCCACGTCATTGAACCGTCGTGCTAACTCATGCCTGAACCGTCACATCGTTTGGGGTGAAGTCGAGCCAACCAACCAACTTGTCTTGCCATGTGGGTCACTCAAGTCGTGATGCATCCAACTGCTATGCTAGTTCATTGGGTTGTTGTTCAAAACTCTTTTTCTCCCCCAAGTCGACCTCATCTCTCTACGCCTTGAGTCATCCACACGATACACCCAAATATGGAATTCCCAAGATCTTTGCATGGTGAGTGTGCCCATTGGTCGCGATTCGCAACGACATGTGGCTCAAGGCACCATGCTCTCCTATTGCGATCTCCAAGTGCGGAGAACCCATCCATATAAGTCTTGTTTCGTCTCCTCAAGTCACTTAGCCAAGTCCGCTCTCATCATAGTGCATCCAACTTACCCATATCGTCACACAACCTACCCAACCACATGCACTCTCGTCTGTTCGAGTCACCTAGGAAACCCCAACTTCTGCGTCTCTTCTTCGTCTATGTTGGTTGGGCAGAGTTGTCGCGCCCCTCCTCACCGAAGTGTTTTACATAAATGCTTCCTTGACATTTGTTAGCAAGGTGTCAAGTCCATCTCTTACTCTCATCATGAAAACAATGAGTACATAACATGGCACAATAATACATAGCAACACACATTAAATTCTTGTAGGTTGATGAGACAATGGAAATAACATCATATTAGCAAATTTCATGGTTAATTTAATTTTGAATTTGTTTCTCATGGATGCAACCCTTGGCATCATGTTGAACGACGAGGGTTTAATATTCAATGTGGAGGAGAGTTCAAGCCTAGTTCCAAAGAATTTGTTTGAGCATGTTGTTCAAGGATTTTGCAAATTGACAATAAAGTTATTATTTTGGCCATTCTATTTCTCTGCACTATTTCATTTTTCTTGACTATTTTCTTTGAACATTATGTGTTTCACTTGGTTCGAGCCTAGTTTATAGCATTTGCCAAAGAAGGTAGATTTATTGAGAGTTAAGGATGTTGAAAAAGGTGCATTCCATCGACTCATTATCATACTTCTTGAATGACAATAAATCATTTTTCAATTTGGAGGAGGGTTTGATCCTAGTGCTAAGGATTCTATTTGAGCATGTATGTTGAGGATTTTGCGAATTTATAGTACAGTTTGCAATACAACTGTTGTAACAAAGAAAATTTTCGTCATTTTTTTCAATTTTTTGCTTTATTTGAGCAAAACCCATCAATCTCCCGTCACCTTCACACCTCCAATCTACTGAGTCTTCCCAAATTTTGTCCTATTTGTCGTATGACAACTAATTCTTCAATTTCACCAAATCTATCTCATAGTCTCAAACCTCGCCATTATCCAAAGCCAAGTCAAAACACCCAAAATAACAACTATTATTTTGGAAATGGTCATTTCATTATTCATATTTTAATGAATGGATTATTTTATAGTTCTTAAATACAGCTTGAGTGGGCCTAATGGTTAAGAACATGTGTTTCCTCTTAAGAGGTCACAGGTTCAAATCCATAGGGGGGTAGGGTATGTATCCCTTCGTAGACTTTACCAGTCAAATCGCTGGGTGGATGGGGGTCCCTTGTCCCACAAACAAGGGGGTCTCATACACCAATTTGGTGTGCTGGCTTGGCCGTGACCTTAAAAATAGATTATTATTATTATTATTATTTAAATGGCCAAAGTTTATATTTAAATCAAATGTCTATTATTTTATTAAATACCTTTTTTTTTCCATAAAACCATTATCTTTATGCATGGGTTTCAATTCCATTCATTTAAAAGGTCACGTGGTTTATTTAATGGATTATAACTTCTCCACTTCCTTAAAACTCTCATTCCTCATGCTTTTATAAATCCTTTACCTTGGTTTTCCACACGACACTTCTATCCAAAGTCCTATATTCATGCGTTTGAAAGTTACGGAGGTTGAGCTTTCATTTACACCCAATGACCGAATATTTGATAAAGACAGTTTTGGGAGGCAAAGCAAAGATCCATATCCATCGACTCGTTTAAAAGAAGATCAAAAGGCTACAAATGATTCCCCCGAGTTTACAAGATTTATTTGGGGTCCAAAATGGATTACCATGGTATTTGGCATGTATTACGTGTGGAAAAGCAATATGTTTCATAGGTTATTTTTAGTCTCATGGACGTTAAAAAGTACTTTCTTTCTTTCTTTCTTGGTATCTCAAAATCAGGGACCCTCCTCGAGATGAATAGATACCCTCCTCAAAATGAATAGATAATTGACACGTGGCAACGGTTCCAGGCAATGAGTTTTCGACACTATTTCAGAAGCAATGGAGATGAATCAACAAATTCTAAAACTTGGGTTTTGTGCAAGATGACCCAAATAGAGTAAAGTATGGGCATATTGTAAAAATAATGAACGGTTTTGGAGATTCTGTCGTTTTACTAAGAAAAATTCATCAGATCGTGAATGTCGGTTTTCCAAAAATGCTCAATGCCAAATAGGATGCCCAGTCATTTTAGGTGGGATCAGGCTATTCCTTGGTTAAATTATGATAAGGAGATAATATATAATTTGATTCTTGGTCTATTTTTGATCCAATCTACTCCAACACATCCATATTTTGTTTAGCATCTGTAGAAGAGGGCACATTCCAACTTTATTGTTAGCATATTGATTTGAAAGATGTGGCAACTGAATTCCATTGCAATCCTCTGTATTATTTTAGCATCAAAAAGGTGATCTGAAATCAAATTCCAACTATATACTCTATTGGAATATCTATCTATGATTTTGTAATCATATGAGAAAATCCTTTGTTCTAAATTTATAATTGAGAGTGATATGGAAATCACATGAATGTTGGGATTCAATGCCATCTTTATTGGCACTCATTTCCTTTTGTTTTGAAAACGTTATAAGAAGGGCAACAATCTCCATGGAGAGCAGAGGGGTTAGAGGTTAGGAAATTTTTGGCAGCAATAAGTTTGTGTCTCTTTTGGAGTGGGCTCGTAGAGCTATTGTAATTTTCTCAGGTACGAAGGATCAATCTATGGATTCATAGCTAATCTCAAATAGAACATTGTTTTTCTTTCTATTTCTGTGTTAAGCTTCTTATGTTACATCCCTATTCTTCTCTCATTATTTGAATGAATTTGTAAACAACAATTTGGTACAACTACCACTGTTGTTAATTTATTAAAGATATTTCATATGTTTATTGCTGAATTTACTATCTAGTACTCAACTCATGCATTTTATATTTTGTTGGATTCATTTATTATGCCCAACAAATCATCCTTCTACATCTTAGATTAACAATGACTTCCTTACTCATTGTTAAGCCTGAAGATCTTATGTTCTTCTTGTTTCTTCTATCTTTCATTGCAATATTTTGTGCTTTGTTGAATGAGGCTCCATGCCCAATGGATTAGGCTTCTGATCTCTTAAATTTACATCCTTTACTCCAATCAACTACCATTTAATCCTTAAACCCTGTCTACCATGTGTTATATTGTTTATAATTCAAATTTGGCATCTCAAGCTTAATGACTGAGAGATGTTGCTTAGTGAGAGTGGGCAGTCAAATGTCTTATATCTGAAGAGGGATCCCCCTTTGGTCCTGTTATCCCCGATATCATCGGATAACTAAGAGATCATGTCTCGAGGCCCACATGATCCCAGACATGGAGTACGAGAGCGGATCGACTTGAGCATGGCCCTTGAGGGCCCATCTTTTCTTCTTCNGTAATTGGTTCGAGGTATCATGGTATGTGTCATATTTGATCATTATAACCTTCTGATGTATGCATTAGATCTCTTTCATTTCAGATAACTGCTTGGATCTTACACTAATCCACTTGACCATTGTTGGGGTAATTGATGGGGTGGCTTAGCAAGTTGGTATTCATGGGTTTTGGTTAGCCACCAAAGGGGGTTTGCAGAGCCATCATCCGCTCCCACTCATATTATCACTTTTACATCTTAAAACCCCACTCATCCATCCCATTCCCCTAGTCTGGCCATTAGGATGACCATCTAGGGTACATCTTGTCTTGTGGGAAGAAGGGGCTAAAGGCCTAGGAGGTAAAAGCAGCTGGTAAAAGATAAAAGCCATAGGAAAAATGAAAACCTAGAGATGCTTCGC
>JASDQU010222676.1:7372-17705 GCA_032191745.1 Picea mariana
TGGGTAACTTGCTTCTTGCACACACTCCTTGTACAAAAGGAATCCAAAATGTTGGAAACCCATTTAGGGTTGTGGTTACAAGCTCTTTGTCACTGATGCCATCTCCAATAGCTGCAAGCTGATCTCTGATCTGAGAAACTCTCATAAGATAGGATGTGACAGATTTTGAGTTTTCTATCTTCATATTACGAAGCTGATTTCTTAAGGAAAGATTTCGGCTAATGTCTTTGCTTTCATATAACCTGTTGAGTGCTTCATACATTTTCCTTGCTGTCTGTAGTTCGGAAATATGAGGGATCAAGTGATCCTTTACTGAATCTGACATGATTCTCTTTGCTTTCTTTTCATTCTTCTTATGCTTGGTCTTTTTCTCTTCTTCATCTGGTTCTGGTACACCCACTGTAACATGTTCTAATAAATCATTCTCATCTAGAATCATCTACAACCTATGCTTCCAAGATCTGAAGTTTCTAGATCCTTCCAGCCTGTCTTCTACCCTCACGCTGGTAGCCATTCTTTCTTGCAGTAGAAACCTGATCCAGGTGGATATCAGTGGCCACCCACCTTTTCCGACTGGCTCAAAAGAGTTTTCTGGGAAATTTGGCAATTTACTATTTTTAGCAGTTTTTAACTTCTGGGGCCATTTTGAGGGCCCAAATGAAGGTTTTTAAAGATCGAGGTTCTCAATGATATTTTAAGGNCAGGTGGACATCGGTGGCCACCCACCTTTTCCGACTGACTCAAAAGAGTTTCTGGGAAATTTGACAATTTACTATTTTAGCAGTTTTTAACTTCCGGGGCCATTTTGAGGGCCCAAATGAAGGGTTTTCGAGATCGAGGTTCTCAATGATATTTTAAGGCGTAATTGAGCCCCCAAAAGAGTTGGGACTGGAAGTGACAAAATCTTACCATGATTTGTATTCTTTCGATTCAAGGAGAGTGCAGTGTCTAGGAGTCATCAAAGACCTGGTGGTTTCATTATTTCAGCTGCCCATGAAAAGTGTGGTCATGGATATTGTGGTAGCTGGCGTTCCCCCCAAGTTTGGCATGTTGTTGTCAAGGTCTTGGATTAAAAGACTTTGAGGAACGTTACAGATGGATCTCACATATGCCACCATTCCGGTCTTTGGAGGAGAACACAGGAGGTTGTACAGAGAAGCTCAACTAGCCTATATTGTCAGTGATGAAGAAAACCCCACTAACCACCCCATCTTTGCACTAGACACCGACTTAGGGTCTAGTTTGTTACAGATCACTGGAACTCCCGAGGTCCCTTTACAGATAAGAAAGCAACTCATTCTTAATCAGCAGATACCCCCTCCAACCACCTTTGTTTGGAAGATGTTCTTTGACGGAGCTTCCTCCAGTATAGGCTTAGGTGCTGGAGTGATTTTCATATCACCTTGTCAAGAGACAATATCCCTGTCATACAAGCTGGAATTTGAAACTACCAACAATGTGGCGGAATATGAAGCTCTTGTTCTTGGTATGAGGGCTGCAAAACAAATGGGAATTAAAGAGGTGACAGTGTTCGGAGATGCAGAATTAATAATCCAACAGGTCAGGAACATTTATCGGGCCAAGCATCCTCGGCTCAGGAGTTACAAAAATGAGGTATGGGACCTGATTGATAACTTCTTCTCAGCTTTCAACATTACTTTTATCCCAAGGGAAGAAAATACCTCGTCCGACTCCTTAGTCGTCTCGGCTAGTTTGTTCGGGGTCCCTCTGCCGCCGAAGATCCATGGTGAGGTCGAAATAAGNCACCCCATCTTTGCACTAGACACCGACCTGGGGTCTAGTTTGTTACAGATCACTGGAACTCTCGAGGTCCCTTTATAGATAAGAAAGTAGCCCATTCTTAATCAGTAGATACCTCCTCCAACCACCTCTGTTTGGAAGATGTTCTTTGACGGAGCTTCCTCCAGTATAGGCTCAGGTGCTGGAGTGATTTTCATATCGCCTTGTCAAGAGACCATATCCCTGTCATACAAGATGGAATTTAAAACTACCAACAATGTGGCGGAATATGAAGCTCTTGTTCTGGGTATGAGGGCTACAAAAGGAATGGGAATTGAAGAGGTGTTCATGTTTGGAGATGTAGAATTGATAATCCAACAGGTCAAGAATGTTTATCAGGCCAAGCATCCTCGGCTCAGGAATTACAAAAATGAGGTATGGGACCTAATTGATAATTTCTTCTCAGGCTTCAACATTACTTTTGTCCCAAGGGAAGAAAATACCTCGGCCGACTCCTTAGCCGTCTCGGCTAGTCTTTTCAAGGTCCCTCTACCGCCGAAGATACATGGTGAGGTCGAAATAAGATACAGACCATCCATCCCAGACAATGTAAAGCACTAGGAGGTATTCAAGGACGATCTTGAAATCAAAAAATTTCTTTAGACCGTCGATGAGTTTTCGACGTTGCACATTGATCAGGATCCCGACTCGGAGGGCGACCCTCACCCTGAGGTGTTTGCAAATAAAATTTCTAATCACCATATTATTCAGCTGCCTAACAATCACATTCCAAGGGGACTAGTCCCTTTAGAAAGGTTGTTTGAAAAGAATGATGTGGCAGTAAAGGGTGGTGTTTCAAATGAAGATGCTGACACAGCTGAATGCAACATTGGCACATAGGAAGAGCCTAGGTTTTTCAAATTATCAAGAAGTTTGACCAGAGAACAGAGGGTCAAATATACTGAGTTGTTGAAAGAGTTTGCTGATGTGTTTGCATGGACATACGAAGACCTCAAGACTTATGACACGCCTGCCATTGAACACAAGATTCCACTGAAAGAAGAGGCTAAGCCATTCAAACAGAAGCTGAGACAGATAAATCCCATGTTGCTACCTGTTATGGAGAAGGAGGTGAAGAAATTGCTAGATGCCCGAATTATTGTCCCCTTGAGATATTCCGAATGGGTGGCCAATTTGGTCCCAGTAAGGAAGAAAAGTGGAGAAATCAGACTCTCTGTTGATTTCAGGAATCTGAACAGGAGCTCGAGGAAAGACAATTACCCCTTGCCCAACATGGAACAAATACTGCAGAGGGTAATTGGCGCATCTAGGATATCCGTGATTGATGGTTTTTCTGGCTATAATCAGATATCAGTCATACCTAAGGACAAAGAAAAAATGGCCTTCACCACTCCTTGGGGCACATTCATGTATGCCAAAATTCATTTTGGATTGATGAATGCAAGGGCAACTTTTCAGCGAGCCATGGACATAGATTTCATCGGGGAGAAAGATAAGTTTGTGGTGATCTATCTGGATGACATAACAGTCTTCTCCAGATCTAACAGAGAGCACTGTAGGCATCTGAGGAAAGTTTTTTTGAAGTGTCGTAGGTTTGGCCTATCCTTAAATCCCAGAAAATCTTTATTTGCTATGAAGGAGGGGAAGCTGTTAGGCCATATAGTATCAGAAGAGGGAGTGAGGATTGATCCTAGCAGGGTAGCAGCAATTCAAACCCTGTCGCTTCCTAGGTCCAAGAAAGAAGTTCAGGCCTTTTTAGGGAAGATTAATTTCTTGAGGAGATTCGTCTCAAATTTTGCTGAGTTGGTGAAAAATATCACAGCCATGCTCAGAAAGGAAAATGAAGTAAAATGGACCGATGAACCCAGGGAATCTTTTATCCAAATAAAAAGGGCATTGACTGAGGCACCTATACTGATCAGTCCCGACTATTCCAAGGAGTTCCTAATTTTCTCTTTTGCTTCTTTTGATACAATAGCAGCGGTCTTGTTGCAGAGAAATGAGGAAGGGCAAGAACAACCCATCTCCTTCTTCAGCAAGGCATTGAGAGATGTAGAGACCAGGTATGGAATCATGGAAAAGCAGGCTTATGCCTTAGCAAAGGCCCTCAAAACTTTCAGAATCTATGTCTTGCACTCAAAGGTGATAGCATACGTTCCTTCAGCCTCTGTGAAGGACATCCTTATATAGCCTAACATGGATGGGAAAAGAGGGAAGTGGATTGCCAAGATCCTACAGTTTGATCTGGAGATTAAGCCCACCAAGTTGATAAAGGGGTAGGGTTTAGCCAAGCTGCTGGTCGAATCCAATTGCAAAGCCTTGGGGGTTAGCTACATCAATGCCTGCTCAAAAATTCTGCAAGTTGAGTCATCCAATAAGAATTCTCAGGGTGTCGTATCACTAGAAACATGCACCTGGTACAAGGATATCTTGTACTTTTTGCAAGAATTGAAGCCTCCTGATGGAATGGGAAAAAGCAAGGCGAGAGATTTAAAGCTCAAAGCGGTCAAATATTGCCTCATTGACCAAGCCTTGTACTGGAAATACCCGCTAGGGGTATTTTTAAGATGTCTGGACCTGCAAAAAGCCCAGAAGGTTATGTTTGATTTCCATAATGGCCTTTGCGGGGAGCATCATTTCTGTAAGACCACTGCTCATAAGATCCTCAGGGCTGGATATTACTAGCCTACTTTATTTGTTGATGTCTGTAGAGAAGTCAGAGCTTGCATCAAATGCCAGAAGTTTTTAAGAAAACAACAGCTCAGATCACTACCATTAAAGCCTATAATAGCTTCGGCACCTTTTCAGCAATGGGGGTTAGACTTCATTGGAGAAATTCATCCTCCTTCAAGCGGCCAACACAGATGGATCTTGACTGCGACAAACTATTTCACCAAGTGGATAGAAGCTACCCCTACCAGGAGTACTTCTCACAAAGTGATTATCAGCTTCTTGGAGGATATCATAGCCAGATTCGGTTGTCCCATCAAAATCGTCATCGACAATGCTGCCTCTTTCAGGTCTGATCCATTGGTCAAGTTCTGTGAACAATTTGAGATTTCGCTGATCCACTCTACTCCCTATTATCCTCAAGGAAATGGACTGGCGGAGTCTTCCAATAAAAGTTTAATCAAGCTCATTAAAAAAATATTGGAAGACAATAAAAGAGCTTGGGATTCAAATCTCAAATTTTCTCTATGGGCCGACCGGGTGACAACAAAAAAGTCTCTGGGTATCTCACCTTTCCAACTTGTTTATGGAACAGAAGTTGTTTTCCCTACTCAGCTCGCTTTATCTGTGGCAAAATTCCTCCATGACCTTGAAGGAGAGCCTAACCATATGGTCAGAAGGATTCATCAGATGGTGGAAGTTCAGCAGATCAGGGAACAGGTCATGGATAGGGCCTACCATCATCAGCAGAAGATCAAGAAAACCTTTGACAGAAAGAGCAAAAAGAAAGATTTCGAACTGGGCGATCTAGTGCTCAAATGGGATGCACCTAGGCAGGATAGGGGCAAACACAGTAAGTTTGATGCCCTCTGGTTTGGGCCTCTCAAGATCTCTAAGGTGTTTTCAAACAATACCTACAGGTTGCAGGATTTGGAAGGTGAAGAAGTTTTTGATGGCCCAGTAAATGGGCATTTCTTGAAAAAATGTTTTCTATAAGCCGTAGGCGGCTTCTTTTGTTTTGTAAATATTTTTTTTGTTTTTTGTTTTCGGCTTAATAAATGACTCCATAGCCCAATAGCAAGGCACTGAATCTGCAAAAAGAGTTCTTAGAGCATCGCGGGGATGACTCTATCCCCCATGGACCTAATGTTAGCGACATTTCTTGTCCGAGGCACAAGAGTATTCAGATCTGCAAGATGCATGAGAAGCGCCCGAAAGTAGCTGGGGAAAGTCTCGTTTTAAGGCTTCCGAGCATGTAAAGGGGGGAAGTTATGATGTCGACGGCCCAGATTCATTCATCAGGGAAGATCAACGGTCATCGGGATAACAGGGCTACCAAGTTAACCGATGTATAATGTCAAAGAAAGCGCCTATTTTTCAAGGCTAAATCTGGGTCGTCCAATCCAGTAACACATACTGCGAGATCTAGTCGGCATATCGGCATATCGGCACTCGGGAGTTCGAAAGATGAAAGTCCCTTGTCCTCTCACATCTTGAAACCCCGAACCCCGAAGTGACGAAAGCGCCCAAAGCTGGGCCGGCCGTATCACGAAGCATCCTCAGCCGTTCATCCACAGGAGACACCTGGCGCGCGATTAGGCTCCTTGCCTTTTCGCACATCGTGGTTTCAAAATGCAAGGAGCAGCCCGTCATATTCGCGATGCACGAGGTGCCGAGAGTGTCCAAGACCCGGGCCCACAGTATCATCGGGAGAGCCCGGAGCCGTTAGATCTAGAGAAACGTGTGGTGCCAACTCAAGCCATCTCGGTGTTTCGCTCATCGCGGTTCTAAGAAGCATGGATCAACTCCTTCTTATTCGTGAACACCGAAAGCGTTTTGGGAATAGATACAGGGTCACGGCCCGTGGTCACCTGGGAAAGAAAGGAGCTATGCAAGAGGGAGCCAAGGGCATTGAACCCGGTCACCGAAAGGATGATCGTGATCTCCATGCGCCATCTGATCCGACCTCGATCCTGGTTTTCGCATGGAGTTAATGAGGACGAGAAAAGGTGGTTGAAACCTCTCCTCAGGCATTTAGTGCAGAGTATGGATAATCTGGCAAGCGGTCTGCTCGAGAGGGTCTAGTGTACCCATTTGTCTGAAGAAGCCATGTCGAGTCCTCGATCTGCCGGAGGAGGTCTACACATGGTAGCTCGAAACTTAATGGCTCAGTGACTCCCCCTATAGGAGCCATGCATAGTTAAGGTGGCGTCTGACAAAGAATACCCGCCCGATTTCGGCTGAAAAGACACAAAGCCTTGAGTATCTGGGTGCGCCTCTGTCGGGCGATTTTCTTTGAGTATATGAACTCAGTATTTGTATTTTGGAAGGTATCGATGGTCGAGCGAGGCTCCTGGTTGTAAAACTTTAATGAAGCAATGTTATTTCTGGTTATGTATGGACTCTTGATATTTCTTGCCTTATGAACGTCAGTTTCTTTCAGGCCTTTGTTCAACTGTGTGGAATAGCCCAGAATTGGAGAATCCAGTCGAGTTGTAACTGTTATAGGATGATGTATAATTTGATCACTGTGACAGTCACATTGTCTCTAATCAGTCTTTTTGATTTTCCCTAACGCTGAAATGACTTGGAATTGGAGAATCCAGTCAAGTCTCCCTTTCGGTTCCTCGAAGCCCTGAACCAGAGGATCTCGCCTTCAGAGTTTTTCTTCTACAAATTACTGAAATCCTGTTGCCCGAAGTAGTTCGTTCATTCTTCTTATCAATTCTTCCACCTGTTCACCTTTTAATCAACCCGCTGACTGAAGTTAGATCAAGACCTCCTTTGTTCCTTACATACCAGACCCAGTCGCTGAGTTAGAGTGACATCTCCCCAAGTCTCTGTCCATTTGATCACCCATTAAAAACTACCGTGACACAAAACTGATGGGCGTCGGGCTCTGCTCCTGCAAGAAATCCAGGAGTGACTTCCGTCGCCAACAAACACTTCCATACAATTCACTCCCTGTGACATTTCTCTCCTCTAGGCCATATTTTCCACCATGCATAATTTCCCTTTGCTGAAATTACCAAGCCTGCTAGCACAAGTGTAGACTCACTTATGCTAGCTCCATCATGTCTCCACTCTCTACACCATATGAAATGTCACAATGACCTCTCTTATTTATATACAATCCTTAGGGGTCATCGTAGAATCACATCCACAAGTAAACATCAAATTAGGCTTTCTGTGTGGGTGTGAAGCCCCTACACAAGCCCATAAATCCCATCACAAAACCCATGAAGCCCCATCTTCATTCCAAGAGTGTTTTCATCAAAACTAAAATGTGATGTGTTTCCCACGACTATTCCCATGTGCTGAACACCTAGGGTCATGTGGGAATACCTTCCCAAAGCTACAAAACATCAACACTCCCTCTTAGCGAGGGAGGTATTCTCACCACACTCCACAAGTGGGAATCCATCTCGATGCTACAAAAGAATAAATAGAGGTTATGTTTAAAAACAATCACAGGAATCCCATGGAGTGTGTGGAATAAAATACCAAAGGGGGGAAAACACCACACAGATGAAAAAACCAATAGACGTGGAGAGATAATAGAGAGAACACAACATAAGTGAAGGTGAATGTGCTCAAGAATATTTTAGTAACCTAAGAAGTGGTGGATGGATTATCACATAGAATCATGGTGAATAGAGTGAGTTGCAGACTCACAGATAAATGAAGCGGCAAGGAGGATACTCACACATGTCTCTCTTAGTAACAGAGTTGTCAGGAATTTTTCCTTGAGGAAACCAATAAATATTCCCAAGGAACTAATGGCCACTCTCGAACAAAGAAGGCCTGGATCCCAACTAGAGAAATGGAGGGTCACGACTTGGTGCTTACTGGAAAGAAACCAACACTGGTAAGGGGAGGTCACTTAGGAGTTTTGAAGCAGAGGAGGGACTCCCTTGTGTAGATGAAATCCATTTGGGAAGGTACCTAATAAACCTGTGGAGGTCCTGAGCTCAATGAAAAGAGGGAAACTTTTGTTGTTTCTAGTGGAGTGAAGGAGAGTAACCTTCCTGGACCATTTTCCTAATTGGGAAGTCAGCTGAATCAATCCCATTTTGGTATCGTGTCTTGGCACAAGGATGGCATGTTGTAGAAAGGAGTACTATAGCATAGCCTACAGTTGGGAGGAAAGGCTTACTCTCTATGTGAGTTGGATGGTTAATATTCCACTGAACAGATAAGTGTTTTAACTTAACCTGTTTGATTTATGTTTAGTGATGCAAAAATGTTGTTTGGTGGTTTGTATGATAAATGTGAATGTATGAAGGAATGGTTGAATTCCTGAGTAAAATGGGATATGTATGATTGTTTTCACTAATGACTTAATAATCCTAAATATCTAGTAAGTGGTGATAACACAAAGTGTATGCCTTTGAAAACTGCAAGCATTTTGAAATGGAAAGTTTACAAGATATGAAAATCTTCATTCAAGTTTTCAAGTGAAAATGCCTTAGCTAGTTCAGAGTGAAGGAAAGATCCCAAGAAGGTCTAGTAGAACCTTGATGGATATTCTCAGAGACACCCTGAACGATTTAGTCCTAAATCGGGTTGTTACTCAGAAGAAAACCTATGTTTTAGGTTGGGAGTATCTACGACCATCGATCTACCAGAGACGAGAGATCTTGATCATTGGTCAAACGATGTTACCATCAGAGTGACCCAGAGTAATATTAAAAAGGGACTCTAAAGAGGATGACTCTGAGTCAACAAGAGTCTTTGATCTATTGGAGGACCAGACGTTGAAACTGTGATCGTTGATGTCGCTTGTAAGTCTATTGGGAGGAAGGCTATCGAGGTTTGTAGAGAGCGCATGTGATGGGAGTCCAATGACTAGGGAGTCTGAGGACCTTCGAGCCATCAGGATGTGTCTCGTAATATATCAACCATTGGATCTCTTATGATCAGATTTGTGGGGGAAGGCTTAAGAACCTTAACTGTCGTGCAATTTTAAACTCCGAGAGAACCCTAACCTTTAGGTGAAGTGAATTAGGATCATCAAATTTGTCAAATCATGTGTCGTCAGAATGGGTCGATCGAAGTGGTTCATGGCATCGAGGTAGATGCACTACGATAGAGGAGGACTCCGAAAGTAAATGAGGATGATGGATCAGTGAGGGAAAGAACATAAATCTTATATGTAGGATCGTTGTGGATCCCACTTGATCACCTAACTAGAAGTGGAAGAAATGGGTGATAATCATCACATAAGTAGAATAACCGAGGGGATTGGGGCCATTGTCCATCCGAGTCTAAGGGTTGTTGGATCCTTGGGAACGATCCATCATAATGGAACCATTGGAGAGGATGTTGATCTTGGAAATTAAGTATTTTTATGGGGAGGAGTCGAAATTGCTACAGGTCGTTGATATGGTGGCGAGAAGTAACTCTAACCATCTGATTGAGGGCATATAGTCCCCAGTAATTACAATGAACTCCATAGAGGGATTTCATTGGTAATTTGGAGGTCACACAAGTAATATTTAACACAGTAAATATTGTGATAAGAGAAGTCCTCACTTAAATAGTGGTCAACTGAAACCAGGGAGAGTAAACCCGAATACTTACCCCAAGGAAAGAGAAGAAAATTGAAAATTCCATCAACTTAATAGGGTTAGGGGGTCAAGTATGTTACAACTTATTTTTGTTGAATTACTGAGAGGGGGGGTGAATCAGTAATAATGTAATTTTAATCATATAGTCCAAGTGTTATATCAATGAAGCATTATTATCCAATAACTGCAGAGTAAATAAGCAATGAACAAATGAACAATCATACACATGCATAGTACACCAGTGTTTTACGTGGAAACCCAAATCGGGAGAAAACCACGGAATGCTTTTTCTTATATTTCTTGAAGAATTACATTCATTGGAAGCACCAACT
>JASDQU010222677.1:3296-16720 GCA_032191745.1 Picea mariana
TTTAGAAGGAAAAGTATTCATGTTATTAGTATGTTTATGACGGATTTCTAGAGGATCATTTTCTGCATTTAATTATGGTGTGCAAGTATTACACAATTAGAATTACTACATAGTAAAATAAAAAACATAAATAAACAATTTTATTTTTGCAACTTTAATTAAGGTCCATTCTAGTGAACTGATTTGGCCATAGGTCAAGCAATTATGGACCATATTGGTATCATAAATAGATTTGAAAAGACTCGGTGAACAACATAGATGGTAATCATCTGCAATGGATACCATAAGAGTGGAGAACCATTGTTGCAAGGCCTTGGAAGAAGCAAACACCCAAAAATGACAACCACTTCTAATGAGGAACATCCCAAAGAAGAATTTTAACACATGTTTACTCAATTGGAGAAAAGCATAGATGTATTGATGAAGATCATAACATGGCTATTAGCAGTGAAGGATGAAGAGAGGTATGTAGTAAGGACTTATCAAAAACCCAAGGATGAACTACTTGAGAATTAAGGTAATATTGACTCTTTTCATTCATCTTCAAATACTCCTTTAAAGGTTAAAGCAAAACACGAAATACCAACATATGATGTTCAAGTTAATCTAATAAACACAATAGTTGGTTGAAACAACTAGAGGTCTGTTTTGACCTTTATAATATAAAATAAACTCAAGGGATTTATTTCACCCATATGAAAACGTTTGGACATGCTCTATTATGGTGGGAAAGCTATGGACATGTCTTGAAGCTAGGCAAGAAACCCATGGTTAAAAGGTGGGAGAATTTTGAGGAATTGTTCAAACTATAGTTATATCCCATAGGCTATGAAGAGGAACAACTCATGAAGTGGAAATACCTTCAATGGGAAAAAGGATAAAGTGCGCAATAATAAATGTTTGGATTTCAAAAGAAATCCATCTTGTTGGGATCTCCTTGGAATAACCTAGGGTAGTAGTGAAATATCTTGGAGGCCTATTCATCCATATTCAAAGGAAATTGCAATTGTTGAGCGTGAAAGCATAGATGAGGCAAGCAAGAAAAATTTTACATTGATTTGGACTTCAAGAAGGGGAAACATCGAAAGGGCCAAAAAGAAACAATAAATAAATAAAGGCAATAAAATTGTAGCCACAAGAAAGAGAGAGAAAGATCCTAAGAAGCAATGCAAACATTATGGTGTGCATGGGCACATAGATGAGAAGTGTTAGAGGCTTCATCCAAAACTGTGTCCAAAATAGTACAAGTCCCGAAAAGGAGGACTAGAAACTACCAAATAAGTAGGGGTTGACAACACCTTTAATGTGGATGAAAATTTTATATTCACCGCACTACAAAAACCAAATCAAAGTTCAAGTGGAGAATTGGAATGTAAATGCTATGTTTGATAGTGGTTGTTAATGTACTTTAATCTATGAAACCTTGGTTATTAGGCTTGGTTTAGAGACTTATGGCTTAGTACAACCAGCTTCATTGGGATAATTACAAGAGAAGTTTGTTACGAGAATCACTAAAAGATGTAAAATTAAGTTTTCCATTAGTGTAGATTATGTTGATGGAGTTGAATGTCATGTAGCACCTCTTGATGCATGTGGAGAGATTTTTAGCAATCCCTACTTATGAGACATGGATGTAACCTTACATAGGAAAGAAAACAAATATCACATGGTCAAAGGTGGTAAGGCCCACTTCATCAAATCACAAAAGGGGAAAAACAAAATATCCCTTAAATTAGCAAAACAAGGGCATACATGAAGACATATTCAGACATGCTAGAAGTAAACAACAAGTGGACTTGGAGAAACAAGTGGAGGGAATGTGCTTCTATATTTTCCACCAATAATATTTTGGGGACCAGAATCCTCCCACTGGGGAGGTGTGATCTGAAATGGATCATTAACAAAGAAATAGTTTGTTTCAATATATTTTTTATTTAGGTTTAGTGCTCAAAGTTTAAATTTTAATGGATTTTAAGCTTCAAGTTATGCAAAGACATGTACAAAAGGAGGGGAGTTTGATTCTCCACACTCCACTTATGGGATAGACAACAAAATTCAAGAAATCGACTAATGCAAGGCACATGTGAATGTGTTTGCATGTATAGGTGAGGGAGAGGTAGATTAGAAGCCTTAGCTCTGTGCCTTACACGTTGCATAACAAAGTAAATGAAAGGCTAAGGAAAAAGGGCAATGTGAGGCAAATGCTATGTGGGAGGTTGATGCATGTGACAAAAACCATATATAAATCTTGACAAAGGATTGGGTTCGAACATTGCATCTACAATCTGCATTAAGTGCAAAGGAAAGTGGAGCATAGGGTGATGTGGAGCCTTGTGCATATCAAGGAAAGAAGGGAGTCAAAGGGGGGACACCTCCACACTCCACATTTTTCAAAGACAAAATAATATGTTAAGAAAGAGAATACATATAGAGTTGGAAATGCCTTCACACTTTGCACAATGCATTGGGGAAGACATAGGCTTGCATTCAAATAACTCTCATAGGCCATACCCACAAGTAACAAGAAGAACCTAACTTACCTAGCCAATGACATGAGCATGAAAGATGGTGGCATGTGTACAATACGATGAATCAAAGAATACCATGTGGCATACACTTGGACAATGTGAACCATAAAGGAAGAAATTCATCTTGTTCCTTATTTGGGGAATTTAGAGGAGGAAATTGCGATAATTGGGAGGGGGGAACTAGCCATTATGGATGGAAAAATCTTGGAAATGATTATAGAGGGTGGTTGTTGGCCTTCATAGGGGAAATGAATGGAAGGAGGAGTTAATAAAGAAGTCAAAAGATGATGAATAGAGAGTTGAGGTCGTACTTGAAAATTGAAAGCTTCAGAGTCTAATGGCACAATAGTAGAAGACAAAAGACTTGGAATAAGAATTTAATTCCTAAAATGAGAGGACAAAGAGGAATGTATGAGCCTATCCATGGGGGATGAATATTGTCTTAGAGCCAAACTACAATCTACAAAACAAAGCTAGAGGAGTAAGAATACATGAAATATATGATTGAGAGTGCATAGCTCCTTATTATAGTGAATCTTGAGCATAAAAAGAGCCAACCAAAGGTTATTTCTTGTTGGTTTTCCAAAAATGGATTTTTATGGTAAAATATTTGTGTTATCACCGTATTTGTAATTTATTTCTACAAAATTATTTTTTGCAATTTATTAAAGTATACAAGTATTATACAATCATAATTAATACATAGTGAAATAACAAACATAGATAAATAATTATATTTTTGCAACATTAATTAAGTTTCACACTGGTTAAATGACTCGACCATAGGTTGAACAACTATTGATCACCATCTTATTGTTTGATATAAAAATCACTTGCTTCACATCATCGATATCATTTTTCATGCGTGATTTTTGTTACAGCATTACGTGTAAGTGTAACGTACCTTCATTCATAATATCATAAGTAGGGTATGTTGGTCTAACATTTCATTGATGGAAACAGTATGCAAATCAAAATACAACACATTTAAGACCATTTACAGCATAGAAACCCTTCTTCTTAATTACTATGATAGAGTTTGGCATTACACCAATCAACATAAGTGATGCAGAAGCATCACTATCAAATCAAAGAAAAGCGGACGTGGAAGCGAAGTCAACACTTCAATGCATTGAAAGAGCCAAACCGACTCTTAACCAGCTTGGTAACGGTGTGTAGATCTTTTTGAATCTCTTGTTAATTAATTAGTTGTATGTAAAGTCGGGCCACCATTTTGAACTGACAGGTCATTGTAAAGCCTTACACGATTGTAATATATTACAGGTGTAGGATATTAGCCCGTATTAGTCATTAGGTTGCATTAATTAAGCTGAGTAGGTAACCGCTAGAGTGATAGGTGATAGATTTTAGATAGGTGGAAGAAGAGTGAGGGAGCTCTGGGTCCTCAGGCAAGTTTTCATTGTAATGACTGTAAGAGATAGAAGTGTAATCAGGTGTTTTTTTTTTAAATGAATAGAACAAAGGAAATTGAGCCAAATGTATAGTGTTGATATTGTTTGAGATTTTTACTGTTGTTATGTGTTTTATGGATGTGTGATGTTCATGGTGAATAAATGAATTTATGAAGAATTGAATAATTTTCAAGTGTTTATTTTCTGTAATCCATGCAAGGAGTGCATATCGAACGCAAAGAGTGTGTACGAGAGAGTATTTTTCGACTCGGAGCTCAGAAGAGATAGCATGGAACTTTTTTATGCAGAGTGTGCATATTAAGCGCAAGGAGTGCGCATAGAACAGAACTTGTTCTAAGTTCGAAAGCTCAGGAGGTTGAGTGCCAGTGTGCGCCAAGGTGAAGTCAAAATTCATTGACAAATCTCAGAAGGGAAAACACCATTGAATACCTTTGAAAAAATTGAAATCTTTCATGTCAGGAAAGAATTCAAGCTCAGAAGGGTTGACGCCAAGTTATTTGGAAAGGAGCTATTGAGAACTTGGATGGACGGTAGAGACTCTTGGAGGGAGAAGCGTCAATAGTCGTGCACCGTTATATCCATAAACGTTGCGAGGAGGATAAGGGCGAGAGTTATTCAACACTCAAAAGTTCAGGAGATATAGGAGTTGTCGATCTAATGGAAGATTAAACCATTGGTTCTTTTCATCGGAAATTTGGACTTCGATGAAAGGGAGGAGAGTTATTTCGCGGGTTTGTGAAATACAAAGTCTCGTAGTGCTTGGAAGTTGGGCCCCAGGTCATAGTGAAGGGTCACGTTAACGGAGGTTAAGAAAAGGATCTAGTATTATTAATCCCTAGTTCGGAACTCGTGAAGTTGGAAGGGTTGGATAGCTCACATTTGAATACCCGAAGTTTCGAAGTGCGAAAACCCAAAGCGCTTAAAGGAGTTAAGCCCAGGGTCATAGCCCGAGGTCATATCGAAGGGGTCCATGGGAACAAAGTTAGTACTCGCTAGACTCCTAGTTTGGAGTTTGGGAGTTCAGGAGTTGGGAGAGTCAAGGATGGCTCACATACAAATCTCAGGCATACGAAGCCACAAAGCGTCTTTTGGTTAGGCTCGTGGTCATAGTCAGTGGACACGTGGAGAAGGCTTGCGCCCAGTGTTACTTCGTGCAGGAGGAGTTTTATAAAGACCTGTGGATTGTTTCTTGGAGGTTCCAACAGGGAATTGAAGAGTTGTTTCAGCTCAGTATTGTGAACGATCCTAGACCGGGAGGTCACGCAGCCCTTAGAGAGAAGGGGGGTCTGCACCAAGTGGTATTAGAGCCTAAAAAAAAACTTGAAGATGTATTTTGTGTGTTTGGAGTAGTTGAAATAATGCCGCCAAGGATAAGCATAGATCCACCTATAGTAAATCGTGTTGTAGGAAGGGAAGTGAGAGAACTCCGTGTAAGGTTGGAAGCGATGGAAGCAATGCAAAGGAGAACATATGTCGCTGGAGATGTCAATTATGCAGAGAGTGAAGAAATAGAAGTTGAAGAAGCTACAAGGGAAGATGTAGGTGATGAACGCTTCTTGAAAGTTGTTATGAAGTTGGGAGCTAGAGCGAAGATGGGCGTCCCAATGTATGAAGGTAACTTGGATGTCGAAGATCTATTGGACTGGATAAGGTCAATGGACAAGTATTTCGACTATGAAGATGTCAATGAAGGAAGGAAGGTTAGACATGTTGTCACCATATTAAAGGGACACGCAACACTGTGGTGGCATGAACTACAGGCGGAGAGGAGAAAAGGCAAACAAAAGATAAAGAATTGGGATAGGATGGTAGCCAAACTGAAGGCTAAATTCATACCTAAGGATTACCAGACAAATTTGTTCAGAAAGTTGCAGAACCTAAGACAGAGGGGTATGATAGTGAAAGAGTATACAGAAGAATTCTATAGGTTGAATATTAGGATTGGACAAAGAGAGAAGGATGGTGAAAAAGTTGGTAGGTATATAAATGGCTTGAGGTATGAAATCCAGGATGAGATTAGCATGATGACCATAATGATAGTGGAATATGCTTATCATATTGCACTGAAGGCAGAAGAAAAGTTGGCCAGGAATCAGAATCAGTGAAACGGAAGTAGAGGCATAAATAGAGGTAAGGGGATTTTCTATGATAAGGCATAGAAGACTAAGGATGAGAATGAGAAATCCTATGGTCACTTTGAAAGCAAAGGAATTTCCCAAAGAAGACCATTTGGTAGGAGAAATTATTTTCCTTGAGGAAGAGGAAGAGGTAGAAGAGGTGAAGTTAAATGTTATGCCTATGGAAAGACAGGACACATGTCTTGGAAATGCCCTGAGAGGAAGAAAGAACAAGGAGGAGAATCACACATTTATGAAGCCTAGAAGAATGTGGAAGCAGGAGCAGCAGAAGGAGGACAGAACCTTATGATGAGGAAAGTTCTTCTAAAGTTAGAGAAGGAAATAGAAGGCTGAGTTCAGCGAATGAGGTTGTTCAGGACTGCTTGTAAAACAAAGGACAAAGTTTGAAAAATGATTATAAATAGTGGGAGCACTGATAATTTAGTATCTATAGAAATGGTGGAGAAGCTGGAGCTGGAGACAACTGCACACCCAATTTCATATAAAGTATTGTGGTTGTCGAAAGGACATCAAGTAATGGTAAGTCAACAATGCAAAGTTGAATTTAAAATAGGAGGCTATAAAGATGAGATTCTGTGTGATGTAATTCCCATGGATGTTTGTCATATTTTGTTGGGGAGACCATGACAATTTGATAGGAATGTCATTCATGATGGGAGGAAGAATACTTATACTCTGGAAAAAAATGGTAGAACCCACATGTTACTGCCAATAGAAGAGAAGAAAGAAAAGGAAGAAGCCAGCACAAGAATACTTCTCATGAGTGGGAAGGAACTCTTGAAGGAAATCAAGAAAGATCAAGAAATTCAATTTGTTGTAGTGAGGAAGCCGAGAGTTATCCTTACCAATACTTCCATGAATGATTTACCTAAATAAATCCAAGAATTGTTAGAGAATTTTGTTGACATAGTAGTGGATGAGTTGCCTCACTCATTACCACCCATTAGAAGTATCAGCCACCATATCGACTTAATTCCAGGAGCTAGTTTACCAAACAAAGCAGCGAATAGGTTGACACCTCGAGAGAATGAAGAGGCTAAGAATCAAGTTCAGGAGTTGTTGGACAAAGGTTTAGTCAGGGAAAGTCTAAGCCCATGTGCAGTGCCAACTGTATTAAGTCCAAAGAAGGATGGAGGATGGAGAATGTGTATAGATTCCATAGCCATCAATAAGATTACCATCAGGTATAGGTCCCCTTTACCCGGGATGGATGATTTGATGGATTGTTTGAGTGGAGCAAGCTATTTTTCAAAAATATACTTGAAGAGTGGATATCATTAGATTTGAGAGAGGGAGATGAATGGAAGACAACATTCAAGACAAATGAAGGTTTGTTTGAATGGCTAGTCATGCCATTTGGATTGACAAATGATCCAAGTACATTTATGAGGTTGATGAATGAGGTATTGAAAGACTTCATAGGTAAATTTGTCATTGTATATCTGGATATATTAATTTTCAGCAAAACAAAGGAAGAACATTTAAAGCACTTGACATTATTGATGAGGAGATTGCAGCAAGAAAAGTTGTTAATAAACTTGAAGAAAAGTTCTTTTCTGAAGACAAAACTCATATATTTGGGTTTTGTGATTTCTTCAAATGAATTGAAGATGGATCCAGAGAAGGTGAGAGCAATCAAAGAATGGTCATCACCAAGGATCATATTTGAGGTGAGAAGTTTCCATGGGTTAGCAAGTTTTTATAGAAAGTTTATCAGAAATTGTAGTGGTATATGTGCACCCATAATGGACACTGTGAAAAAGAAACATAAGTCTTTTAATTGGACAGAGGAGGCTGAGAAAAGCTTCAGAGTGTTGAAAAATAAGATAACAAAACAACCAATTCTGGTTTTACCAGATTTTGGAAAAACATTTCAGGTGAGGTGTGATGCAAGTGGGATAGCCATTGGAGTAGTTTTGAGTCAAGATAATAGGTCAGTTGCTTATTTTAGTAAAAAGTTGAATGACACTAAGGAGAAATATTCTACGTATGACAAGGAGTTTTATGCAATGATTCAAGCTTTGAAGAAATGGAGACATTATTTAATTCCAAAAGAGTTTGTCTTGTATAGTGATAATCAAGATTTGCAATTTATTACTAGGCAAGAGAAGTTGAATCAGAGGCATGCTAAGTGGGCAGAATTCATGCAGAATTTTACTTTTTTCATTAAACATATTTTTGGAAGTGCTAATAAAGTTGCAGATGCTTTGAGCAGGAGGAGTTCGGTTATACAGGAATTTCAAGTAAAGACCTTAGGGTTTGAGCACCTTAAGGAAATGTATCAGGAAGATCTAGATTTTAAGGAGGCTTATGAAGCATATGAAAATCCTTTGTCAAGGGATAACAGTTTATGGGCAGAATATTTAATCCAGGATGGATTTTTATTCAAAGGAAGCTAATTATGCATACCAATATGTTAAATGAGAGATACTTTATTAAAAGAAAAACATAGTGGAGGTCTAGCTGGACATTTTGGTCATGACAAAACATTTGCACAGCTGAGTAGTTTGTATTATTGCCCATGTATGAGGGAAAATGTGAAGAAATTTGCAGACCGATGTAATATTTGTCAACGTGCAAAAGGGAAGAGACAAAATACTGGTTTGTATCAAGCATTGTCTATTCCAGAAAGGCCTTGGGATGCAATTAGTATGGATTTTGTATTGGGATTACCTAGAACCCAAAAGGGGAGTGATTCCATATTCGTTGTGGTCGATAGATTCTCTAAGATGGAACATTTCATACCATGCCAGAAGACAAATGATGCTACACACATAGCCAATGTGTTTTTCAAAGAAGTTGTGAGATTACATGGATTGCCCAAAAGTATAGTTTCAGACAGGGACACTAAGTTTGTAGGACACTTTTGGAGGACTCTATGGAAGAGGTTGGGAACTAATTTATCTTTTAGTTAGGCATATCACCCTCAGACAGACGGACAGACTGAAGTGGTGAACATGAGTCTGGGAAATTTGTTAAGGAGTTTAGTCACTAAACAAGGTTGTCAGTGGGATCAGATTCTGGCACAGGTAGAATTTGCATTTAACAATTCAGTTAAAAGGAGAACTGGAAAAAGCCCATTTGAGATAGTATATGGAAGACAACCAAGAGGGATTGCAGAATTGAGAGAGTTAAAACAAGATGAATTCAGGAGCACTGGAGCAGAAGATTTTGCTACAGAAATGAAAAGACTTCATGATCAAGTTAGGAGGTAGATACAAGATAGTAATAAAAAATATAAGGACAGAGTTGATCAGAAAAGAAGGGAAGTTCAATTTGAAGTGGGAGATGAATTTTTAGCTCATTTGAGGAAGGAAAGGTTTCCAAGAGGAACATATAATAAGTTGAAGATGAAGAAGATAGGACCATGCAAGATCCTTAGAAATTTTGCAGCAAATGCTTATGAGATAGAGTTGTCGGACAATGTTGGATTATCACCGATATTCAACGTTGCATATTTGTATCCTTATAACAAAGATGACACGAGAGAAATAGATGATCAAGAAGAGATTCATTGGGAAGAACATATGCCCACAGTAGAAAAACCTCAGATGGAGAAAATATTAGAACAGAGAGTTGGAAGGAAAACTAGAAGAAAGATGCATCCTGAATATTTGGTAAAGTGGAAGGATCACCCTGTGGAAGATTCAAGTTGGGTAACTGAACCTAATATTTTGAAGCATGGTAAAATAGTGCGAGAGCTCATGGACAGGAGCCCATGAATATTTTGGCCAGAGGAGTATGATGCAGGAGCATCACTATCAAATCAAGAAAAAGCGGACGTGGAAGCGAAGTCGACACTTTAACGCATTGAAAGAGCCAAACCGACTCTTAACCAGCTTGGTAGCGGTATGGAGATATTTTTGAATCTCTCATTAATTAATTAGTTGTATGTAAAGTTGGTCCACCATTTTGAATTGACTGATCATTGTAAATCCTTACACTATTGTAATATATTACAGGTGTAGGATATTAGCTCGTATTAGTCATTAGGTTGCATTAATTAAGCTGAGTAGGTAACCACTAGAGTGATAGGTGATAGATTTTAGATAGGAGGAATAAGAGCGAGGGAGCTCTGGGTCCTCAGGCAAGTTTTCATTGTAATGACTGTAAGAGATAGTAGTGTAATCAAGTGTTTTTTTTTTTAAATGAATAGAACATAGGAAATTGATCCAGTTGTACAGTGTTGATATTGTTTCAGAGTTTTATTGTTGTTATGTGTGTTATGGATGTGTGATGTTCATGGTGAATAAATGAATTTATGAAGAATTGAATAAGTTTAAAGTGTTTTTCTTCTGTAAGTCATGCAAGGAGTGCATACCGAACGCAAAGAGTGCGTATGAGAGAGTCTTTTTTGACTTGGAGCTCAGAAGAGATAGCGTGGAACTTTTGTATGCAGAGTGTGCATATTAAGCGCAAGGAGTGCGCGTAGAAGAGAACTTATTCTAAATTCAAAAGCTCGGGAGGTTGAGCGCAAGTGTGCGCCAGGGTGAAGTCAAAATTCATTGACAAAGCTCAGAAGGGAAAACACCATTGAAGACCTTTGAAACAATTGAAATCAATCAAGTCGGGAAAGAATTCAAGCTCAGAAGGGTTGACGCCAAGTTATTTGGCAAGGAGATATTGAGAACTTGGACGGACGGTAGAGACTCTTGGAAGGAGAAGCGTCGATAGTCGTGCACCGTTAGATCCAGAAAAGTTGCGAGGAGGATAAGGGTGAGAGTTATTCAACACTCAAAAGTTCAGGAGAGATAGGAGTTGTCGATCTAAGGGAAGATCGAATCGTTGGTTATTTTCATCGGAAATTCGGACTTCGAAGAAAGGGAGGAGAGATATTTCACGAGTTTGTGAAATAAGAAGTCTCGTAGTGCTTGGAAGCTTGGCCCTAGGTCATAGCGAAGGGTCACATTAATGTAGGTTAAGAAAAGGAGATAACATTATTAAGCCCTAGTTCGAAACTCGTGAAGTTGGAAGGGTTGGATAGCTCACATTTGAATACCCGAAGTCATGAAGTGCGAAAACCCAAAGTGCTTAAAGGATTTAAGCCCAGGGTCATAGCTCGAGGTCATATCGGAGGCATCCACGGGAACAGAGTTAGTACTCACTAGACTCCTAGTTTGGAGTTCAAGAGTTCGGGAGTCGGGAGACTCAAGGATGGCTCACATACAAATCTCGGACATATGAAGCCACGAAGTGCCTTTTGGTTAGGATCGTGGTCATAGTTAGTGGATACATGGAGAAGGCTTGTGCCCAGTGTTAATTCGCGCAAGAGGAGTTTTATAAAGACCTGTGGATTGTTTCTCGGAGGTTCCAGTAGGGAATCGAAGAGTTGTTTCAGCTCAGTATTGTGAACAATCCTAGACCAGGAGGTCGCGTAGCCCTTGGAGAGAAGGGGGGTCTGCAACAATAAGGTCGAGCTTTCCATCTTTAAATGCAAGGTTTAGATTGTAATTTCTATAGACAACAAAATTAAGTTGAAGATCTAAATTTAATAGAAATAACACTGCACAATTTGCCACATAATACCTTTTTAAGATGGTGACACTTAAGCATAAATAGTATAACCAAATTACAATAAACATAAGCATATGATTCACACATTGACTCTATTTCAAAAGTTCATCAATCAACTCAAGTCATCAATTCCCTAGAATCTCTTATATGGAGTTCATGTTCTCTCCAAAAGAGGACAATCATAGGGTTTAGGATTAAGGTCCTTAAGCTCATGCATATAATACCTTCTCCATTGATTAGAAGTGTGATTCCATTATTATTAGTATCATATTAAACATAAGAAAATGATTGTTTTAATCTACAAGTTTCTTGCCTCATTATTCACTAATACATGGTTATACAGAATATCATAAAGCCTTTTAGAAAAGGAACTCACAATATTGAGGCCAAAAAATGAAACAATCCATCATACAATAGAGGTGAATACCTCACAATGATCTTCAAAATCATTTACAACAGTTATACAATAATCTATGTATGGCTTTCATATAATTTCATAGGTATGGGGGATCTAGCCTCCTCCTTCTTTCAAGAGGCTAATGTAAGAGTAAACATGGTTCACACCAATCAATAACCATCTCCTTTAATCCCTTAAAAACATTCACATCAAATCCTAAAACTTTTCATATACAACAAACACAAATTGTCTAGGGTATGGGGGATTTAACTAGGCCTTCTTGACCTGACTATATTTGAACGTTTTGGGGAATGAAACAGATGAAATTAACTCTGAAATTAAGTGAAAATGTAGATATTGAAGTCAGCTACTTACTATCAAAATTTGAATTCCGATAGACACCGTATGACCAAGTTATAGTAGAATTTCATCTACATCCATTTTGTGTTTTTAGGGGTCATACAAGCAAATCAGAAGGTGATTTATGGTGACAATGTAGATATTGATATCATATACTTTTTGTTAAAATTTTACCACCAATGGACACCTTATGGCCAAGTTATAGTAGAATTTCATCTACAAACATTTTGCATTTTAAGGGCCATACAAGCGAATCAAAGGCTAATTTTTGGCGAGGATATGGAGATATGTACTAGCTAACTCCATTCCAAATTTGGTATGTATTAGACTTCATATGAAATCGTTTCACTAAAAATATGGAACCTATTTTCAATGCATTTTTACAAATAGTTTACATGCATGTGGTTTATCAATGCATTATTATACAAATTTTACAATTTAATAAATTATAACAAAAACCATTCACCTACTGACATCTACATAATTTCCATGGCATTAGCTCAAAATAAATAATGCTAATATGCATGTACATTTCATCATGATTGAAATCTTAATAACAATAATAATAAAAGAATGCATTTATCATTCATAAAATGAGTTCCAGGGAAACTAATTGTGGGTGAATCATTTTCCTCCCAACCATAAGCAAATCCTTTGTGAATGCCACCCCATGATAAGATATGATACCACCATGTCAAAGAAGAGTTGTCAAAGCTCCTAAATCACTCATCTCTTTACCAATGAGCTTCCATTTTAAGGATTGTAAAAAGATTTTAAAATGTTATATTTTTATCAATACTTTAAAAAGTAATAAATAATTATTTAAAACACTTTACCATTTAAAATCCCTAAATGTTGGAATATTTGGGATCGAAGGACCTAGGTGGCAATTAAAATAACATGAAGATGAATCCCATCGCATAAGAATATATGCGTAATAAAATGATAACCAAGTTGTCGAGGAAGGGAATTGTAATTAAATTTTACAAGATTAATAAATATAGAAGTCAAATTTGGTAAATCCAGTATACATAGTGTTTATAGATTTTGATGG
>JASDQU010222677.1:19300-34268 GCA_032191745.1 Picea mariana
CCCGGCCAGGCCTCTCAGCAATTACCCAGTGCACCAGCTCTCGATGGCCCTGCCTCCTTCGACAAAGCGCAGTTTAGGGACAGTGTAGCCACACTGTACACCCTGGTCTTTGAGCTCCAACAGGAGGTTGCAGACTTGCATCACCGGGTGGAAGCAATGGAAATTAAGGTGGCCAACTTCCTCCAAATTCTGGCGTCCATGCATGAGGCCCTGTGCCCGAATTCTGAGGAAGACGTCGCAGAGGGAGACCTCGAAGTCGCGGGAGATTACGTCCAGCATCCTGGGACGAGCCCACCGGACAAAAGCAGGAATGAGGAGGTGTACGAGGACACGGCCAAGGTAGCTGAGCGTAACCAGGAACACGACGAGCATGGAATCGACTGGATTGTGGGACGACGCGGAAGAGCCTGGATTAGGGGACCCCCCAGCCACATGGCCAAGTGGCTAGCCAGGTGTCTAGATTTACTCTGTCTCGTTCTCCAGGTGTCTAAGTGTCTAGTTTCATTTTGTATGGCAAAGACAGGAAATGCCCTCTTTTTAAAAAATCTTGCTTATGACTTGATAAACCCACATTTTGCGGGCCGACTGGACTGGTTTCCTCCGTGATGGGGCAGTCCAGTAATTACGGCCCGGCGAATTTGGTATGTTGACTGGTTTTTTTTGGAAGCTTAATATAATTACACCTTATTTACAAAAAAAAAAATAGTTTAGTCCCATAAAATCTTGAAAGTTCAGTTAAGTAGCGATTCAACCATCCTGAATGAGTCATCCATTCACAATAAATGAGTGCACCATGTGAAAGGCTTGTAGTTAGATCCATGGAATATCTATCTATTTATCTATCCACACACACACATATATATGCATGTGCATGTGTGCATACACACATACAAACGCACACATGTGTATATATACACACATACACACGCACGCATATATATACACACACACACACACATACACACGCACACATATACATGTGTGTGTGTGTGTATACATATGTGTGCGTGTGTATGTGTGGATGTATATCTATATGTATATATACATATAGATATACATACATGTATGTATCTGCAACGCGCGCACACACACATGTGTGTGTAGATATACATACATACATACATGTGTGTGTGTGGATAGATAGATATTCCATGGGTCTAACTGCAAGCCTTTTACATGGTGCACTCATTTATTGTGAATGAATGACTCCTTCAAGATATATATGTGGGGAAATGCATATATCTACATCGGGGCTATGGATGCTCATTGGCAACAGAGTAATGTTTGTGATGTTGGGGTGAATCTATTGTGACTATGGACACTTGTCGATAGTGGAGCAACACCACAAGAAAGAGAAACAACACGTTTGTTTAAAATCTCTAGCTCCATTTAAAAAAATAAAACCATGTATTATGATTGCTACCTTAAACATAAGGTGAACCTTTAAAGGAAATCAACTCCATATTTTCTATCTTCAAGGAAAACAACTAAATCACCGAAGTTGTATGAGTGGGATACTCTAGGTTCATGTTACAAATGAAGGACTTGAAGAATCCATTTGTTTTAATTTCAAGGTATGATCTTTTCGAAATTTATGGCTTTCTATTAAAAGAAATGGTTAAATAAGTGTTGACTTATATATTCTTGGATTTTCCTAGTGTGTCATTGATTTTTGTTCCCTCAATAACCCCTACAAGTTTTGAACAAAACTTGGGGCCCCCTCTTTTTCCATTTTTGGTATTTATTTTGATATTATCTCCTCATTTCCTTGTAGCCAGGTTTCTTTTAATTCTTTTGAAAGGACTAAGTTAGATGAGCTTACTTTTTGAATTTGTGATTTCGGGGAAAAATCCCCTATAGTAGTCGGCTTACTGTAGCATACCAATGACCATATAGAAAGCAAATTCCATAAAGAACACTCAAAAAAGATATTATAATCGAATTCAAAGGAAATAACTAACTATTAAGAGGAGAAGAAGGATTAACTCACCAGGAGTCCTACGGTTTTTGTCGTTCCCTATTGCCGAAATGTCCTCGCTCTTTTGCAATAGTTCCTCTGCAACCTGCAAGAACCTTAAACATCCAAGCCTATGCGAAGAGCTAGTTATACTAATAACTACCTATTACTCCAATGAAATATGGCAGAATGATCATACAAATCAGAATTCTATGAAGCATATATAAAGAATTGCAAATTTTAAACAATACCAATACAATACACTTCGAAGGAATGAGTTTCCATTTATAAACAACAATTATGTAGTTACAAATTATACATGCTCGGTGTGGTTCCACCCTGTCGAAAGAGACTCTGGGTACCTCCACCCAAGATCCTTCTATAAGGGTTGGTTTTGACTCTAGATTCACCACAGACCCAAAGAGAATATATGGGAAACTCTTGGTCAGGTAGGTTGGTGAACAGAAAGAGGTTGGAAACAAGGGTTTCTAGGTCAAAAAACTAGCAACAACAGGGATATATATGGGATTACAAACTCGAAGTGTGTAGCCAAATACGTGTTTTCTTTTGGTGCGCAAAGAATCATTACCTTTCTCCTTGGAAAAAATGCTCCTTTTATGTGCTCCTTTTATACCTGTGTTGCATAAGTCTGAGGGCACGTACAAATTCCAAAAAGATGTTTTTTAGAAGGTCTCAATGAGGTATGGGGAAAATTTGTCTATAAGTAGGATAGGGACTAAGACAATAAGAGTATGAATGATTCAATGGTAGCAATTGATGCTATAACAAATGCCCCTTAATGTGTAAGGTCAGAAGAGCAATTGATGGTTGAAATACATTATGAATCTTTGAAGAGCAGTTAGCGAGGGTGAAGGTTGTCATAATCCAATCTAAGGAAAAAAATCAACACAAAAACAAGTCAGAAAATTCAATTCTTAAGGCAACACGCCCATGCTCAAGTGATATGATAAGAATAGTCGCCAATCAAGTACATTGCAGATCCATGAAGAGTTTATATATAGAAAGTAGTGATCATGGCCACAAAAGAGATACAGGGTGCATCCATGTCAAACAAAGATCATAGCCACGAAAGAGATACACTATGGATCTATGTCTCAGAATCAATGAAGGATATATGGGGGCAAGAGCTAGATAAATGATCCTTCAAGAGTACTGATGTGAGGAGTGGTATTGTCCAATCGTAACTTGGTCAACAACATAAAAGAGGTGATGTTACTACATTCTCGAGGTCTTTAAATCAATCGTTGTGGTACAAGTCTACACCATGCGAATAGATGTGTTGAAGTTGAACACAGTGAGACACCATTTGATTATTGGTCAGTGATGTATATTGTTAACAAACGCGAGACAACCCACTGATAATGATAATGGGTGTTAAGGTACTTAGTACAATCTAACAAGTGTGAATAGAGGATATGATGTTGAACACCTGGTAGAATCTATCAATCATGGGACATTGATGTATTCCCATTGTCAATAGTGAGGGAACCTGCCATTGATGACTGCAAGCCCCAAGGTACTAATAATGACTCTAGATCCCTGTCCTAGAGAAAGATGTGTTGAATTCAATAGGAAGAGATCCACTGGAAGGAGAGAATTAGGGCATCCACCATCATCCAACATGAGGAGTAGCATAAGGCCAAAGATTTGGAAGGACTTAGATGAAAAATTGAAAGGACCACCATGAAGTATGTCTCCCATGTGAACCAAATGTAAATAGCGCACGAAAGAGACCCTCTGAATAACAACCAATATTGAATATTGTTGACAAAGGCGAGGAAACCACCAATAGGGACAAATGGAATCCAAGGTATTACACGAATCTTAATGTGTGAATAATTTTCTTACCGTCGAAAACAAGGGAAACCACTCAATCAACAACCAATGATGAAATGCCATCTGTTGAGCACAAGGTCACCTATCATTGATGTAATTAGGGCCAGGGTGTGACTCTAGGTCAAATTCTTAGAGCAATTTGTTGTAGTTGATAAGAGCTTAACTCGTCGGCAAGAAGTCAACGAGAACCTTTCATACCAACATGAGTATAGGACAAAGATACTTATAATTCTGAGATGTACTTCCTATGAACAAGAACAAGAACAAGAACACGACACAATATGTGACTTAGGCAACATGGACAAAAAATGAACATTGACATAAGTCTGTGATGCAGAAGGCAACAAAAAACTCTCCATAGTGACTGGAACAATAACCAGTCGGAGGAGTAACAACTCTGTGTAACTGGTTCAGTTTCCTAAAGCCTTTCTAACCCAAATAATTTAGACTAAACTCAAAATTTTGTGCTTTGTTCAAAGGCGACTTGACTATTGCCAATAATGGTAAAGAAGACTCATTCCCATGCTCTTTTTTTTTTTACTTTTTCATATTGGAAATCCTAAAAAGGAATAAAAGGATGCTAGAATACACGAAGAAAACGAGTGTTGCAGACAAGAAAACTAGTTCCAAGACAAGGAACATACCTACGCTCAATGCGAGAAAGCATATGCAATATATGGACACTCGGGGGAATGTTTCCTCCTAGGTTACAAGTGTCAAATTGCAAAGGAAAAGCTTGCAAGGCTAGTGACTGATGAGAATGCATAAGCAAATGGTTGAGCAACAACAAGTTGAAGTTGACATTAGTCTCAAAAGCATGAGTGGTAGAATGCAATGCAATATTACAACTTAACACATAAGTATGGGAGCCCCACGGGTAAATAGACAGAATAAGAATGAGAAGAATATGAGGTTTCAATGCAATGTCATGACTGGACTAACAAGACTCCTGAGCCTAAAAAAACTTCGGCATGGGCACCATAAGGCAAGACATGTGCTAAACTAGGATGCCTATGATAGTAGGCTCTACCACAAACTGAACGACACTTAAAAATGGATGGAAAGTCTCGTGTCACCAATAAGTGGGGTTGACCCTAAGGCAAGTGTATAATCGGTCAATGATAATGCAAATGCAAGGTGGAAATGATCCTACCCTATATGCTAGCGACGAGATCATTACCTCAAAGAGTTGGAAAAAAGGACTTAGTGGAAACAAAAATACCATTCCAATCTTCCTTCCTGCAAAATATCAACCCAAACAATCATATTGTACTAAAAATATGGTTCATTAGGGATTTAAATGACAAAAATGGTGAAAATTGTATAAAAGTGGGTTTAAAAATTCTATATAATATGGAAAATAAGCCAAAAACATTTTATTTTAAGTTTTTTACCAAACTGAGCAAAAGATTGGGAAAACCTTCCAAACTTCCGGTGGACGTAACACGAGCTACAGTGGTCAGAATTCCTCGTCGTCGGGACCATGTAAACAAACACTTCCTTCTCTTCATTTTCATGACAATTTAGAAAAATTATGCCATATATTTCTTTGTTTTTTTAGTTTTTAAAGTGGATGGGCTCATACGTGCCCTCGCTTAGCATGAGGGTATGTATACCCCATCGTATACGTGATAAATCTTAATGATGGGTGTGTATGTACACACCTGTCACTAAAGGCGACCAAGTATAAGTCCACAAAGGTGAAAAAAATAATAAAAAAGCTTTCTTGTTTGTTTGCATAGTTTTAAAAAATGATTATTGAATGGCGAGAGCGAGAGCATGAAGATGTTGATCAAGATATCATGGAAAATTTGGAGGTCTTAGAAGCACTTCGGGTATGTAGGTTGAGAAATTTTTATGAGTTCCCAAACATGTGGGCACAGAAAAGGTTACTACAACTCTTAATCTGTTATTGGAACCTAGTGGAAGATGTATTTATGTTGGATGGTCAATCACTGACCATATAGGTAAATGGCATCTATTTCATCACATGTCTTTCTAGGAGAGGTGACTTGGTCAACCTTAGGAATCAAGGGGGCATTGGGATGACCATAGAGGACTACAAAGCCTCCTATTGCACCCCTAGGACCCAATGACTCGGGAGTCAAGTCACAATTCGTACCATAGAGAACCTTAGTCTGAAGGTAATTCTTTAGACCATTAGCAGGATTGCAGGATCCACCTCACTCCACCAAGCATCACGACCACATATTTTTTGTGTAGTAGAGTATTTGTGCCCATTCATATACGACTGGAGCACTTCTTTACTACAGTGCATGAAGACTTAACTAACTGAATGCAAAAATAGAAAGATGAAAAACTTTGGATATGGAAGCATCCTGTGCTCTTTATTTTTCAAAAGAGTACCCACCATTAGTCTAAAAAAATTTATGCCACTACATATCCTTAGGGAACAATGTTTACTATGATGGTCCTCAGTGATACAACGCTTGGGAAGTGGGCGACTACTCTATGCACATGACGATGCATTTTTCCATTGGTGGGAAGGTCAAATCATTGCTATAGACGACTATCCCTATGGAGGGATAATTTTTTCCTATGATCCAGACATGCTCGTGCCTCCTAGTGGCGTGCTGGGGGAGATTGGTACAACAAATTTTTAAAATTTCAAATTATTTAATTGTTACTTTGTTTTTAATTATTTCAACAAATAAAACAAAAATATTTTTGTGATTATAGCTAACAAAACTTTATGATTGTGCGAATATCGGACCACGATGGCTAGAGGGATACCCACATCACCGACGCAGACATCGTGGTGAGGCCCAACCAGGAACATAAGTTGCTCATATGGAGCGTACTTTACAAAGTGTCCAGAGAAATATGGATTTCCTTACACATCAGATTCCCATAGTCCAGATTGAGGATTTGTCGAAGAAGATGCAACGACACGTAGTTGGTGTACCACTAGCCTGGATATGGTTATTTTGGCATATGAACAACGTTGTTTTATGTTACAGAGACACACATGTGGGGGCGGGGCCCTTGGAATATATAATATATGACTTTTTTGTACTAGCGTATCGAGAAACATTCAAGGCTAGAGTCCCGAATTTTGTAACTTAAAATCCACACTTTTGTATTTATGAACACGAATATAATATATACATATCTTTTTGTCTTGTTAATTATGCGTAAAATGTGTTTATCTGCATTTACATGTATGTGATTCTTTCTTTAAACATGTGGCAAATGTTAATCCAATACATAGTTAGCGTATGCGTCAGACACATAATTTTCATTTCTAGAAACATGATTATAAGTAATATAATTAAAATGTCATTCCAGAAGACATACCTGCAGGAATCATCGAAGCAATGTAGGATCATGCACACGGTAGTGTGCAACCCGCCATCGAGTCCCAATTAGACTCTACAGCGTTTAAGATGGAATGGTTCTTCAAATCTTGCGATCCGGCCGATTTATCGATGGGCTTTATGTTTTCTTGTGAAGGCTCTTCCTTCAGTTAAGACAGTTCTTTTTCTGTACTTCTCTTGGGTGGGGCTAGTATGAGAGATGCAAGCCAGTATAAACCAACTTGACAAATAACAGAACAAAGTTTTAACTATTGGGAAGAGGTCGAGCTTGGGATAACTCCCTGCTCAAACATGCAGCCAGTCATTCTATGCCAAAGGGCCTAGTACTAATACATTAACCAAATGAGCATCCGATTACTGTATGATAAAACTAATTAATAGAAAGAAAACACATATGTAATCAAGATCACAGTAAGCAAAATAATTCATCTACCATAACATTCATCACATAACAACACAACGATTTTATCTTCATCATTAAAGCGAAGAACATCAAAACATTGCACCAAATAACTTGACAACAAAATTAATTGCTCTTACTCATTTACTGCATCATTCATGGAACAGGATAGGAAGTAATTCTTCTCTAAGTCCAATCACATACATCTGATGAAAATAGCTTGTCTTTGGTCCAAAAGGACTTCTCAGTTCATAGAAGTCTCAAAATAGTTATCAACAACCAAAAAGAAAGAGTTCTTACAACAACCATCGACCTTTGACTAATTGGGCGATGTTCTTATTTATAATATAAACTTCAACTGAAATTAACGGCTAAGTACAGTTTGAACCAAACAAAAATCGCCATGTGGCGTTATCATCTAACAATTTCTTCAACAGTCCACCTAAGATATTTCTTGAAAAGGGTGACTCCTTTCATATTCAGACCAGCTGATAAATAGTTCTTCACAAGTGTTGGCCCACGAAAATCTGTGTTGTTCCACTCGAGCCGCATATATCCCCTTGATGTCTGTTGCATGCGCCCGGTACTTTGTTAGACTGAAGTTCAATTGCTGAAGCATGGTTCAGGCTCTAATCAGATGTTCTGTGAACTGTTGTACTTTCCCTGGCCTTGCATCGGTTATCTTTGCGAACTCTTCGGTCCAAAGTGAGTCATGTTTGGCATATAACTTGACCACTTCACTCAAGTCGATAAACTTATCGGGGGTGTCGAATTCGAGGAGCCCGATGTACTTCATTATTTTATTGATTTTATCCCAGTGCTTCTGGCATCTAGTCCATTGTCCTTGGATTTCTTTATGTGGGTCTCGAGACATTTTAGCTCAGTATTCAGCCGATCGCTTCATGCGATTGAGACTGCTTTTACCCACAAGCCGAATGCCATGTTCTTCCTTCTCTCAGCCCCGCTGGACTGCCTCAATGTACTTGAGCCTTTCTACCCCCTGTTGCGCTTTCTCATACCATCGCTCCATCTCCTTACATGTTGCGAATGCCATGAGAGTGTCCTCTGGGAATTCAGCTACATTCGAGATTAATAGGTGCCTTTCCTTCTTAAACTCGTTGTAAACTCTACCGAACTCATCTTTCAGATACACAGCGGTCTGTGTAGCACCCTTATAGTATTCGGCAAGATGGCGTAGGTGTTCGAGCTCCTTCAGGGTGTTGGCCAATTCATTTTCATCCCTCCTGGCTCCATCCTGGGAGGCATCTAAGAGGGATTTTCCCACGTCAATTAGTTCAGACGCACGGGCATCTGCAGTGTTGATTAAGTTCTCCTCTGTGGTAATCAAGATGGATTGATCCAAAGTGATCCTTGGATTCTTTGCAGTCCTTTCAAAGATGGCCTTCCTCTTTTGATCGTAGGAGATCGCATAGATGTCTGCTACCTCATCTACCGGCTCTAGTATCTGTTGATCACCCCATGTGAGGTTGTCTCCCAGGCTACCTGCGGTGTATATCTGTTCAAGAGTGGGCTCTCGAACCTCGTCGTTTTGTCTTGTGGGTCCGACCTCTATTTGTCGCTTGTCAGGGATTTGGATATTGGGAAAAATAGAGATGTCGGGTACATATTTGTTTCTTACTTGTCCGTCGGTTGTAGAACTGTCGATTTCCTTTTGTGAAGATCCTTTCTCAGTATCCTCCGGTTCAGGTTGATCATTCAGAATTGCTTTGTTTTTCGGCTCATCGGATTCTTTTGTGTTAAGGCCGCCATTGGCTTATGTTTCCTTTTGTGAAACCTGCTTGTCTTGAACCTCAGGCTCAGGGGAAGGGGTTTTCTCGGGACCTTCTTCCTCTTGGACACGCACTGGGGTCTTGTGAGCAGGCTCCGGACTCTCGTTGTTGTTGTATATATGTATAAGTGTGCTCAAGGGATTGGACGCTTGTGTTTCTATCGACACCTGGCCTATCTCTGGTTGAGTTGCCCCTCCTTCCGGGGGATTGATCGGCGATGTTGTAGATTCAGGGTTGCCTAACCCATTGGTGTTATCGAGAACCGTGGAACTAGGATCGCTTGACTCTGTCGAGACGCTTTGAACAGTAGTTGAAATCGCAGGTCTTATGATAAGGTACGGGTCACCCTGCATCTGCTTCATTAGTAGCTGAGTTTGTTGGTATAAAAGTGCGCCCCTCTCTTGTGCAGTTTGATCTTCAAGGAGATCCTTAATTTGTACCGGGGATTCCTGATGAGCTCCCGCAGCCTCAATGTCCTCTTGGGGATCACTTATTACTTCCTCCAATTCATATGGTACTGCTCCTGCCGAGTGTCGGCAAATTTCTTGAACTGCCTGCTCCAAATGCGTTGCATGCTCTTCGTAGCTCATAGCTTTAAACCGGGTTCCTCGAGGATCAACCTTCCTGGCCGCCACTTCATCCTATTCTTGAGCATTTTCAGTGAAAATTTAATCTTCAAACCGGTCATGGGCATAAGGCCAACAAGATGATACCTGCGACGCGTGCTGAAGAACAAGGCCCTTGGGATCATGTTTGCGGAATCGACCATTTTGGAACCGAAATTCTAATTAACCTAGCCCAAGTTGCTTAGCATGCGCAGTGTATTTGACCATGCAGAAGCCAATATGAAACCCATATAGTATGAAAGCCCGCTTCTTGTCTTCTACTAAAGTTGTGTTGTATCCTTGCAGGATAGTTTGATAGCAAATTTCCCCTAACACTAGCCAGTCGGGAACATAAATGGGTAATAAGTGGGGTGCCCTCGTGGCACTGAAAATCCTGATGTAGGTTTCTCTTTCATATAAATACTAGTGACCAATTTTGGCTATAACCTTATTTGCTTCATCTGACAGCCTAGGGCATTCTTTCCTGAAGAGAAAAAAGTAAATGCGTGCAATAAACTGATCACAGATAATAGCATAGGATTTCTTGTACATGTTTTCCCATAATATTTTGAAGTATACATGGACCGCGAGCTCTGAAGAGTGCCAATTTAGGTTCATCCCAGAGAAAGCGTTCCTGGCACAGATGGCGTTCAGTAGATACGAGGCCATGTAGAAGGCGGGGGTATCTCCCTCCTTTGGCGCCTGAGCCTGTCTTATGCAGGTGCTCAAGTATTTGGAGATGATGGCACCCCAATTGAAGACTGTGCCTGAAATGGCGACTGTAAAGGCCATAGGCATCCAAGCTTCTGAAAATCGGGAGCAGTCCTTCTCCCCATGTAACCTGCAGAGTAGAGCCATGAGATATATGTATGGTTCCCTGATGTAACGTTCCCCATGCCACCTGCAGGCCGGGGTATGCCACTCCAGAGATACCTCTCATACTCTGACACCAGTCAGTAACATTCCCAACCTTTAAAGGCCGGACCATGCTACTCTAGGGAACTTTTTCTTTCCCTTACTGCGGAATATACGGTAACATACCCAGTAGTCAACTGAGCTATGCCACATAAATTTACTCTTTAAACTGCATGCATCTAAAACATATACATACAACACTCTTGCAGAAGCTTTACATATAAACATAAACAAACAATTACTTTCTGTAACATATGACTTTTATACTGAAATAACAGTAACTACAGATATGCAGCATCTACAGGGAATTACCCATAAACATACAGGCAATTATAATCACATATATGATAAACCGTAACATAGGCATGTAAATAACAAAGCAGCATATCATTTTATCATACAATTGGTACTTATCTTAGAAATATTGTCACCAACTACGTACAAACCGTCCACGAACCTCTCAGCCATAGACTACACTGTTCATCACTCTCAACAGTGATTCACCCCCGAGTTGGGACTGAACTCCACCCAGGAAAAAGGGTTCCTATCCATGCTAAGGCTCATGGGCAACAGAAAAGACTCTGTCTCAGGTGCTCACTCAACTAACAGCCTACAACCTCTCATTCCCCACATGCCTGTCCCACCCAAGGAAGTCTGTCCCTTCTCTGCTCAACAGTCCCTCGGCTGCCCCACTTCCCTTCCAAGGCTTCAGCAACAGGCTAGACCGAAAGTCTCAGAGCAATGTAGTTGTAGTTTAGCACCTTCGAGAATCAATCCCCAGCAATTCTCTCGCTCAGAGAATTGCTCACGGGCCTAACAACCCACTTATTCAATCCCGCTCCAAGCTAACCAGGTACACCAACCAAAAAGGGCTATGGGAACAGGCTCCGGAATGGTGAAATGGTTGTCCCAAGGATAACATAATGCATGAGTGAAAATGGTCATGGAATCATTGACTGGATAACTGAGTGTGGAAAGAATCACTATGAACTCTTCGTGGAAGTCATTGTGCGAATGATGGTTGGGTTGCTGGTAAGGTATCCCCTGAAAAGTCACCAAATGAGCTAAGTTCCCCCATGATATGAATGCATGTCCCCAATTTGACACTTGTCATATCAGAAGTTACTTTGGTCCACTTGTCCCCCACTNATACGTTATGCTTTAGGAAATATTAATATAATATTCCCTTGACTTTTGGCCCTCCCTTTCCCTAACTGGTGAAGTTTAGTCCCCCATCTCTTTTATCATGGTCGGTCTGTGCGCAACAATGTATTTTATATTAATCATGAATCATGTACAAAGTAGGCGCATTGCCCTTTGACATCTAGGTGTTCCAGCCTAATACCAAAACATAAGCTTCCCAGCTTATAATAACCGGCTCACTAGCCTATAACACATATCATATACACGAGGCTCGTTGTCCTCCATATTGTGTGCACCTTAGTTACTGCGTGCGGTATCCTGGAATGTGCATATTACATCATTTTACTGTGCAGTTCATGCATGCACTATGCCACATGACGTGTATTACCAAATGAGGTCAAAACAGCTCACCAACTTAAGTACATTCATATTACATTTACAATTGGGTTCGGCCGAGGGATATTAAAATCCCCTCCCCTTATTTATGCACTGTCCTCAGTGCATCATAAGCCCATATATAACAGAGTTTTCAAAAATCTTCAAAAAGATGCAGGTATTCTGTCTGCATTGCATCTTCATGCTCCCAAGTAGCATCCTCAGGACCGTACCAAGTCCATTGAACCTTTACAATCCCCATGGCTTGGTTCCGGAGCTGTTTGACTTTCCGGTCCAAAATGCGCACTGGATGCACTTGAAAAGCACCTTCTTGCTCCACCTGAATCACATTCTAATCAATAACATGATTAGTATCAGGTATATATTTCTTTAGCAATGATACATGGAAGACATTATGAACATATATAGATGCAGGCAATGCAATCATATAAGCAACTAGACCAATCCTCTCTAGGATTTCAAAAGGCCCACAAAATCTGGCTACCAACTTGGCATAGCTTCCCAACTTCAAGAAACTCCTGTTAGCTTTCACTTTCAGGAAAACATGATCACCCACTTTGAATTCTCTATGGGTTCTGTTCTTATCGGCATAATTTTTATGTCTGTCTTGGGCAGCTTTTAAAATCTACTTAATTTTTGTCATCTGGTCCTCCATTTCCATGAGCAACTCTGGCACAACTATTGTCCTATCAGCTGGGTTATCCCAACTCACTGGAGTATTACACTTTCTAACGTAAAGTGATTCAAATGGGCTCATCTTCAATGATGCCTGATACCCATTGTTGTATGCGAATTCTACCAAGTGTAGGTAGTCTTCCCATTTTGATGGTTTGTCCATCACATACATTCTCAATATATCTTCTATCACCTTGTTCACCCTTTTTGTCTGTCCATCAGACTTGGGATGATAAGTTGTACTAAAGTTCAGATTCGTTCTGAATCCTTTGAACAATCCTTTCCATAAATTCGAGGTGAATTTCGAGTCTCTTTCGGATACAATTGTTTTAGGAATCCCATGCAATCGTGCCACTTCCTTCATGAAAATATCAGCAACCTTTGTTGCCTTGTGCGTAGTTTTCAGTGGAATAAAATGGGGAGCTTTCGTAAGCTTGTCCACCACCACCATGATCGAATCATGCAGCTTGGCCGTTCTAGGCAATCCCTTAATAAAATCCATTGTCACCACTTCCCACTTCCATTCAGGAATGGTTAAAGGTTGCAGTAATCCTGTTGGGTGCCTATTCTCAGCTTTCACTTTCTGGCATTCCATACATCTGGCGATGTACTCGGCGATATCTTTCTGCATACCTGGCCAAAAGTAATGGCTCTTGATTGCTGCCATGGTTTTCTGATATCCAGGGTGCCTTGCATAAGGAACATTATGCATTTCATGCAAAATCATACATTTCAAGTCTTGGACATTTGGAACAAAAATCATGTTCTGGCGCAATAATACTCCATCTATTCCCAACTTATAATTATCCACCTTCTGAAGCATCTTACCCTGCTGTAGAATTGCTACCAATTCTTTGTACTGCAGATCTGCATTTGCAGCCTCCAGAATTTTGCTTTTAATATCAGTTTGGTACATGCTAATGGCTGTAGCATGTAATTCACGCACCTTCCTGCTGAGTGCATCAGCCACTTTATTCTCTTTCCCCTTGATATGCTTTATATCAAAGTCATATTCGCTTAGAAATTCTAACCATCTGATTTGTCTAGCATTTAGATTTGGCTGATCAAATAAATATTTCAGACCATTGTGGTCTATTCTTAGCTCAAACCTCTTTCCCATGAGGTAGTGTCTCCATTTCCTCAAGGCATGCACTATGGCTGCCAACTCCAAATCGTGAGTGGCATAGTTTCTTTCATGATCCTTCAACTTCCTTGATTCGTAACATATGAAAAACATGTTTTAACTGAGGACTCCACCAAGTCCTTCATTACATGCATTGGTGCATACAATGAAGTCTTCTTCTGGGTCTGCGATCCTTAATATTGGAGCACTTGTCAATAATTGTTTCAAGTGTTGGAAACTTTTCTTGCAATCTAGTGTCCACTGAAACTTTGCTCCCTTTCTTTGCAAGGAAGTGATTGGGTGTGCAATCTTTGAGAATCCTTCAATGAATCTTCTATAGTAGTCTGTGAGACCCATGAATGATCTCATCTCTGCCACATTCTTCGATGCTGACCATTCTCTAAGGCCTCTATCTTCTCAGGATCCATTGCTATCCCATCCTTTGAAATGATATGCCCTAAATAATGAATTTGTTTCTGATAGAATGAGCACTTGCTCAATTTGGCATATAATTGACGCTCCCTTAATACTTGCAACACCATCCTCAAATGTTGTTCATGCTCTTCCTCTGACTTGGAATATATAAGAATGTCATCCAAAAAGACAATGACAAACTTGTCCAAATACTCTCGAAAAACACCATTCATTAAGCACATGCAAACCGTTGGTGCATTTGACAACCCAAATGGTACCATTGTGAACACATAATGACCATACCTTGTCCTAAAGGCGGTCTTGCTAATATCTGCTTCTTTAATACTTACCTGAT
>JASDQU010222678.1:555-17704 GCA_032191745.1 Picea mariana
CATCATCATATATATATATATATATTAACTTAGTAAAAAAATATATTGCAAACTTGAAAGTGAACAAACTTATAAGCTCAAGTCCATGAATCATAAATATATTAGTTTTCAAACTTTACAATCAATAGTGACAATTCTTAATCTCTTAAAAATGTTTTTTTAAATGAAAAATAAACTCAAGTTCATGAGCCATAAATATATTAATTGTCTATATATAGTACTGGTTACTTGACTTAAAGACCCCAAAACTATTAAAATTTAACAAAACATTTAACAAGTAGTATACACTAAAGAAATTTTGAGGAAACAAATGCGACTAACCTAAATGGTGTTGACAATAATACTAAAGGAAATAAATACCGCACATATGGGTAGTGCAAGAAGCTCCAAAGTTACACATTTCAATTTGCATGTTTAAACAAATCACATAACTATGATCATAATAAACATATAATAATAAAAATAATATCCCGCAACACATAAATATGTCCAAATGTATGTAACATATCAGATGTCTATATCATTCTAAGTAAACCAAACAAATACAAAGCAACGAATCACTAAGATAAGTAAAAATCAAAGTTCTAACCTTCTAAGGCAAAAATATAGGTTGTTTCATTTACAAATCCCTAGAACACCACTATGATCTAAAATAGACTAATCCCTCCTTGTATGTCTTGTAATTTAACTTCCCATTTTAACCTATACAACAATAACTATAACTTTCCATAACATTATGTAAGGAAAAAGTCAAATCAAAATGTGGATTGCAATGGAGTAAGAATAACAAAAAAAGAAACCTTTCTCATTCTAAGAAATAAAAAACATTTTTTCTAGAGACATATGACTTAAATTTATATCACAAAGTTCATTTCCATCCAATGAAGTGTTTATGACATTTTAAGTCTATGTGGAAAATTTTACATGCCTTGCCTTACCTTGAGTTTCCATGCCATGCCATGCCATGCCTTACCTTTCCATGATTTTCCATGCCTTACCATGCTATTCCATGCCCTTCCATGCCATGCCTTTTCTTTCCATGCCTTTCCAAGCCAATAAATAATATTAACTAAGTTCAAACAAGTCAATGGGAAGTCCCACACACCACAAATAAAGAAAGAAACTATAGTTTTTATAAAACTTGTGATTAAGATGTTTAACTTCAACAATATGACAAGTTACAACAAGACAAATATAACAACCATTAAAACAAGTAATCATGAAATGAAAGGGGGATGAAAATGCAAGTCTAAACTAGGGTTTGGATAAAAACATGCTTGTTGAAATTGAATATGTCACATAGAAACCCTATAATATTCAAGACATCAAGCCCTAAAGGGATGAAAATTGTGACAGAAATTAATAAAAGGTGTCAAGGTTTATTCTAAGGGTGAGGGATGACAATTAAACCCTATATGTTAATATAAGGAGGCTGTAAATTGAGGGTAAGTCCTAATCTGACCACGAAATTGAGGATTTCAAGACAAGCTTAATTCAAGAAGAATACAAGATAACATGCAATATCACCACTTTGATAAAACATTTATTTGATACATTCAAGCAATAACCATTAACAATTTATAAAGATCACTTACTAGGTAAATCATTGATCATCCACAAATTCATAACCATAAAAGCATCCACAAAACTTGAAACATGGATCTAAAGTATCTTCATAGTTTTGAAACATAGATTATCATAAGTAATATGATTTACATAGAAAGGGATGCCACTAAATAGGTTTATGTTCAATCCATATGGTGTAGTGTCATTATACTATTGATCCATAATGCCTTGTCTTTGCATGCTTTTCCATGCCATGCCTTTCATTCCTTTCCTTTCCATGCCATGTATGGACTTTCCTTACCATGCCATGTCATGCCATGCCTTGCCTTGCCTTGTCATGCCATGTGATGTCGTGCCATGTCATGCCTTGCCTTTGCATTCCTTTCCATGCCATGCCTTGCATTGACTTGCCTTGCCATGCCATGCATTTACTTAGCTTGACATGTCATACCATGCCTTGCATTTCCTTTCTTTGCCATTCCATGCCTTCCCTTTCCTTTCAATACCATTCCATGCCATGCCTTTCCTTTTCATGACTTTCCATGACATGCCTTGAATTTCCTTTCCTCATCATGCCATGCATTTCCTTGCCTTTCCATGCCATGCCATGCCTTTCCTTTTCATTCCTTGTCATGTCATGCCTTGCATTTCCTTGCCTTTCCATGCCATGAATTCTCTTTCCTTTCCATGCCATCCCATGACATTCCATTCCTTTCCTTGCCTTGCCTTACCTTTCCATGACATGACTTTCCTTTCCATGACTTTCCATGTCATGCCTTACCTTTCCATACCATGCCATGCCTTTTCATGTCATTCCATGTCATTCCTTTCCATTCCATGCCATGTCATGACATGCTATTTCATGTCATGTATTTCCTTTCCTTCACTTTCCTTGCATTTCCATGTCATGCCTTTACTTGGAATGCCATGGCAAGGCAATGCAAGGCAAGGCATGGCATGGAAAGGAAAGGAATATCTTGGAAAGGAAAGGCATGGAATGGCACTTCAAGGCCTTACTGATCCATGCCATGCCTTGCCTTTTCATGCATTTCCATGCCATGCCTTGCATTTCCTTTCCTTTCCTTTCCATGCATTTCCTTGCCTTGCCATTCCATGCCATGCCTTGCCTTACCTGGCCTTGCCATGTCACTCCTTGTCTTTCCATTCCTTTCTGAGGCATGCCTTTCCTTGCCATTCCATGTCTTTCCTTTCCATGTCACTCCATTCCTTTCCATGCCATGCCATTCCATGCCTTGCCTTTCCATCACATGTCTTTACTTCCCTTCACTTTCCTTTCCTTTCCATGGCATGCCTTGTCTTTCCTTACCTTGCCCTGACATGCCTTGTCATGCCTTTCCAAGCCATTCCATGCCATGCCTTTCCTTTCCATTAAATTCCTAGATTTTCCATGACATGCCTTTCCAAGACAATAAATGGTATTAACTAAGTTCAAACAAGTCAATGGGAATTCCCAAACACCACAAAAAAACAAGGAAACTATAGTTGTTATAAAATTTGTCATTAAAATGTTTAACTTCAGAAATATGACAAGTTACAATAGGACAAACATAACAACCCTTAAAACAAGTAATAATGCAATGAAAGGGGAATGAAAATGAAATCTTAAACTAGGGTTTAGGTAATAGAATGCTTACTGAAATGGAATATGGAACATAACAATCCTAGAATATTCAAGACATCAAGCCCTAAAGGGCTGAAAATTATGACATAAATCTAATAAAAGGTGTCAAGGTGTATTCTAAGGGTGAAATATGACAATTAAACCCTAGATGTCAAACTAACAAGGTTGGAAATTTAGGGTAAGTCCTAATCTAACCACAAAATTGAGGGTTTCAAGACAAGCTTAATTCAATAAGAATACAAGATCACATGCAATATCACCACTTTGATAAAACATTTATTTAATACATTCAAGAAATAACCATCAACAATTTAGAAAGAGAACTTACTATCTCTCATTACCTCGCCTTTCCTTCACTTTCCTTGACTTTCCATACCATGATGTTACATGTCAAATTTCCATAATTGTATAATGTGTTGCACGTGGAGAAAACATCACGTTCTAAGTGTCACAAGTTTTTCATGTGGCGCAAACGTCACATCGTAAGTGTCACAAGTGTCGCATCCAAACTGTCGCAAGTGTCATAACATGATTTATACACTTTTAGTAAGTGTCGCAACTCAATCAAAACCATAGTAACACTTGTCACAGCCCCTAAATCATGTTGGAAGGAAAATCCCCATCATTTGGTAGTTGAAACATACTTTTTTACCTAGGATTTTGACAAGTATTTGGACAGTGAAGAAGACTAGTACTCCCCGGCCTATTCTTAGGGAGAATTGGTACTCCCTACACCATCTTAAGGGGGTTCCATGGTGCCGTGTCTTCAGATTTATGGGGGCACCATTGTTGGTTGAGGGAATCAAGGTGAATCCCACCTTATTCTGATGGAAAAATATGAAGGTTTGGATTTGTTTGGCTCGAGTCTTACTCCATGTCTCTATTTAAGGAAATAATCATAACCTATGGAGCCATATCCTCGACAAATTCCAAAAATAATCAAGGTTGTTGAGCCTTTAAAAGCCTATAAATTGGAGGCATTTCCATGGTGAAAGGGTGAAAGAAATCAGTAATAACATTGTTATTTTGATATTACATTATTCATGAAAGGTTTGGACGAGGAGAGCCTAGAGAAGATGCTCTATCTTCAAAATCGAATTGTAAGTATCGACTTTGAGTTCTCTAATTAATATACTTGGCCTATTTCCTTGAAGCATGTGTATTTTCACATTTACTTGTCTATTGTCATGTAGTCTTTATAGATATATTTTTTGGTTAATTATATAGAGTATAAGAAAGGTATATTTGTTTTTATTTGCAGGATCCTATTTTCCTTAAGGATCTCAGAAATCAATCCCAAGGATTGGAGCACCGAAGACAATTGTCGAAATAAGGTATGCCACACTTTTATTCTTCTCATTTGATTAGCTAAGTTAGATATGAAAGGAATATAGTAACCACTTGTACTTTTTTGTCTTGGTAATAGGGGTCTAGGAATCCAAGGGAGGTTTCACAATTTCATAGGGGAAACATTCCATTATAGAAATCGGTGACTCCACTAGGGATCGACTTTGGCTAGTCTTTCCTTGGATCGTCTAAAGCCTTTTCCTATCATTAGATATTGATTAGTGTTTGATTCTGAATCAATTTCCTCTTTCCTCTTCTTCATTGAATGTTTCACAGAGTCATTGATTAGACCTTTCTGAATTTTTAGCCTTTTTCAACTTTTTTTTTCAACTTTTCCAGAATTGCCCTCCCCTGTAGTGAGCACCAGGGTGTCATTTTCATACTAGGACTCCCCAGAATCCCTATAGATATTTCCACTATGTTTTGTCTCTTTGAAGGAAGGAGCGCCACCCTGTCCTTTTTGTGAGAAACTTAAGGTTTTTCAAGTTCTGCCCAGCTCTGTTGATCAAAGGTTTTAACCCAGGAGTACTCAATTTGTTTTTTGGCTTTGTTTAGTTCAAATAACTATTATTCATATTTGTTGAGCTTGAAAACTCCTTCTCTATTGCGAGATTGGTTTATTTTACCTTTCATTGATTTAATCCGTGTTACGCAAGACCATTAGTTATCTGCCTGATTGGAAGAGTCTACAAGGTTTTGTTGGTCATTGAGTTCCTTATCAATATTGTTTTGATTGAATGAATTAAAAATCAATTTCTTACCACAACCTAGATTTGATATCATTTCTTGCTCCTCACTTTTCAAACATTATAGAGTGTGATTTTCTTGATTTCTTATCTTTTTTGGATCTTTGTTTGAGTAAGTTTAATTTTCTTTGATTTATTTTCTGAGAATATTTGTTTGAACAATATTTTGCTTCCTTTTCTATAACATTTTAATTGTGAACTATTTCATTGTGATTAAAATAAAGAAGCATTAGAAGAACATCATTTCTTGCATTTAAAAATTAGACAAAGAGAATTTGTAGAACTTTATATGCATTGGTCTTGGAAACTTGAAAGATTTTCTTTTGATAAATTGGCGAATGTGTTAATTCTTGTTTGGAAAAAAAACTGCATTATGTTTTTTACATTATTTTGAGTGTTTATTGTTGGGGCTTAGAAATGTCCTATTTTCATCCACCTTTCCCTTCATTATTCTTCACATTTCATCTCCCCATTAAGATTTCATGATATCATTTTGATAAATATATTTGGGTTTCACCTTATTATTCTCCATTTTATTCATTTTAGTATTTAAAAGGAATTTGTGATTAAATGTTAGAAAATTGACATGTTTTCATACATATCTCAAAAATGTGTGAGCTTTGTAATGTGTAGGAATATGTAAATACAAAAATACTTCTCGAATATATCCTCCACCATTTCAAGGAAATAGTTATTCAGAACCTATTCCAAGGAGAAGATCATGGAGATTTGGTTGTCATATCTTATCCAAGATATATGAGAGATATGTGTAAGGATTTGAAGAGATTATATTTTGTAATAATGGGAAAATAGTTGAGAGAATAGTGGATCTGTAATTATGAGATGGTTATCTTATCTTCAAGGATCTCATGTATAAAAGAGAGTGCTCTCTCTTCATGAGGGGGTAATTAGAGTTATTAGAGTAGTCATTAATGGTAGTCATTAGGGTTTGAAAGAGAAAGGGATTCTTAGCTTTGATTCATAATTTTGGGTTCCATGCTTTCATTATTATGTTATGAAGATTTATTTGGTTATTGTAATGTAAGATTGCTTCATTGGCGCGAGCTCACATATATTGTTGTGTCATTCAACTCTTCACATGTTGTATCTTCTCTTCCTTCATGTAGTTCTCCATTCCTAGATTAATTTCCTTCATGTAGTTCACCATTCATAGATTAATTTCATTTCTGCAATTTCCCATTCCTAGATTAATTTAATTCGTGCAATTTCTCATTCCTAGAGTAATTTCATTTACGCAATTTCATTTCAATCATGTGTTTCAATTTCCTGCATTAGATTAATGATTTAATTTTAGTCGTGTGTTTCAATTTCCTGCATTAAATAAATTTTAATTTCAGTCGTGTGTTTCAATTTCCTGCATTAGATTAATGATTCAATTTCATTCATAGATTAAACATTAGATTAGATTAGTTCTGCTTCAATCTTGCATATACTTTGCGTGTGATTTGTAAGTTTACGAACCTCATATTGACAAATTAGATAGTTGGGAGAATTACTACAACTCAATTAATACAACATTAGTTCAGCCCAATATAATGACCGTCATTCCCTTGTTACAATTGTTGTTCCTTTTGCAAGTCGTTTTGTTCATTTGAATGGAACAACTGTCGTTCCTTTTGTTACAATTGTTGTACCTTTGTAGGGGTTTCATATCTAGAGGACCGGTATTGAAAATGAAAGGTAAGAACCTACGTAGTTGACAAGTAAAACACTTGTTCCAGTGCCTACCTTCGGATGATGCATAGAGGTTATATCTTAGGACATCTTTAGAGCCCAACATTTGTTAGTGACAAAATAAATAAACTCCTTTCCTTCCTATAAATAGAAGTTCATCGAAAAAGAAAATTGCATCTCATTCTTTTTTCTTTATTTTTGGAGGTGAGTCTTAAAAACATCATCAGTTTCGCTATCATTCAACCTTGAGTAACGAAAAACCATGAAAACAAGCGCTAATTAAAATTGATCTAGAAACATTTTTTTTATAACTCTACACCAACATTAGAATAGGGATAGATATTTGGAGTAGGTTGTGAGGTTAACTCTCCAAAGAATAAAATACAAATATATAATCTTGCGATAAGGAGAGAAAATCCAATTTTCTTATAAGCATAGTTGAGATCCCCCTCTCACACAGGGGTTAAACACGAGGTCATGAGCAGGAGAGAAATGAAGATTACCCCTCTGAGGCTTAACCAATCATAGAGGAGTGATCATATACTCAGGGTTCTTCCTTGGAATCAGTTGTTTTCATTTGGTCTTGGATCTTTTTGAATCCATAATATGTTCGGGGTCCTCAAGAGTTTACCGGTCCATTTTTCTTCAGTTCTCTTGAAGAATTCCATACTTGATATCCTGCCCATACATTCAGACCCGAATGTCGAATATACCCTACCAGAGGCTAACTAGGAGTTGGTAACCTTTGTGGCCATAATATTTAGTTTTTATACATGAGGTGATGATGAAGGGGAGCCTTTGTTGTACCTGGGTCAAACATTGGTCAAACTTACTCGGGATCCTTGGAGGGTAACCTATAGATAAAACTATGAGGAAGCTTGCACCAAGGCATAATTTCGTTAAGTAGGTATCCAATGTAACTGATCCACCCACTCAACCCCATCCCCTTCTCACTTTGGTCTCACGATGTTGGATTTCATCAGTAACTAGTAAGTTCATTGTGAGGAGCTATTTTTTTTCTTGTTGGTTTTCTATATTTTTATTGAGTGTTGTTTGTTCACTATAGTTTTTCTTAAGATTGGTATTTTGGCTGAAAAATTTATTCATTGATCACATGGGATGCAAGGGTCTCCTTCTAAAGGATACAAACCATTACCTCCTAATTCACCCAAAGACGCTTTTCGTGAAGAAGTTGTTGAAGAAGAGAACTATTATGACACTAGGAGTGTTTCTACTCCTTTAATTGAACATCATGAGGGACAAATTGTAATAATTCAGGAAGGTTCTTTCCTTCCTATAAACCCAAAATTGACCAAACCTCTTGATCTAATTCTTCTCCGAGTAAAATCTTTATGAAATATGGTAGCTTAAGATTATTCTAGATTACTATTGAGGCCATTTGAAGAAGTTTATATGGAATCAGAACAAACTAACACAAATGAATAATATACAACCCCTATCCACTCTATTGAAATGGTATATTGATCCAAAAATATTTAAATGACAATGATTGAGTTATTAAGCATGTGCTAATTAACCAATTAGGAAGCTGAATGAAAGAGGAAGAATTATAGAAGAAAGATAACAGCCATATGCACATATACATATCTAAAATAAATCATGAACAAAAAAAAAACATAAACACCAATGTGATAATGGATTTCGACAATCTCGCTTACGTCTCTGGGCCTTTGTCTCAAGGGTGAGGCTTTCTTATTTCTTTTCGAAGATCTATAAGTACATCACAGTAGTGCCAAAAGGTTACAAAACTAATCTAGTATTATTCTACCATATCTCTATAACCCAATAGAGTAAACGACACTTATATTGGATGACCAAAGCTCCCAGAAATGGCCTGCAAAGGTGCACTCCTCAATAGCTTCCCTACATAAAAATGGCTTTGGCTTGGAAAATCTTCAGCATAAAGCTTCTCTGAATGTCCTCCCATGGCTCCAAGAAGGCTTGGTTTATATATATATGAAGTTGGTAACGATAGCCTAACTTCCCCCTAAGATCTGGCCTCAAAAAGGGACCAATATCCCCAAACAATGAGCTAAATCTCCCAATTATGCATAAAAATCCATTAAAAATATTATAATATGGTTTAAAAACCACTTTCTGCACATAATTTGGGTGCAACCTGTAACTGGCTGGCCCCTGGTCATATGGAAATCTTGCATGTGGCCACGGGATTATCTCTAAATGCACTAGACCCTATTTCCTTAGCCCCTGGTCACAAAAGTGGCCATATGGCCCTGGTCCTTAGCCCATGCACTCTAACTGGCGGTTTAGCCCCTCGAAATAAGCCGATGGTTAAGACCTTGGTCGACGAGCTAGCCTGACATACTGGGGCTTAACCCTACCTTTGCATGCAATCGTTTAATACCAGGTCATGTAGAATGTTTCCAACGGGACCGGGGCTAGAGCTAAACCATACATCCATGTGCTCCAAACCAAATGGAGTAACCAGGGTTATATTGTATGGTCATGTGGATATGTGTCTAGGCCCCAGCCCTAACCTCCACCAAAACTCACCATGCTCCAAACTTAAATAGTAGCATGACCATTATAGAGTAAGAACCATCTGGTAGGCAGGCTGGTATCCCGACCTATGCGAGGTCGTTTCCCAGACAGGAGGTCGCAGGTTCAAAACTGTTGGAGCCCATAAATTTTGTAACAAAAATTAACCAACCAGCCAACGAATGGGTGCCATGTGGAAGCCCATGTCTAGGCCAAGTGGCACCTCACCACTCATCCAAATTTTATGCCAAGTGTCAAACACCCATTGGTCCAACTGTCCACATATGCCATGTGTCTTCTCATTGTACCCTACCACGTGTCGTACGGTTGTGCCATGTGTCACCCATGATTGGTCCACCTATACCTTCCTGACACATCGTCCATCTGTACACCCAGTCATCCTGCCACATCATCGCCAACTGTGCCTGCCATGTCATTTGTACAGTTGTATGGCCTGTAAAATCAGCGACCATGTGGCACTGTACAAACTGTACAATCATCATTTTTTTTTGCATGTTTGGCAAAATGAATAGATCGCCATATCTAGAGCATACAACGTCCATTTGAGCTCGTTAAACTTGCGTTGGGTTCATATCGATGAGACCTATGTACACATACATTTGGAAGCCATTATAAGAACTTTGATTTTTAGGCCTTTCTAAGCCCCATCAAGCTCTTGGATCCGATTCTGAATCAAACCTCCCCACTAAGGAACTTTTGGTCCCCAAAATGTTAATGACCAATCATCAAGCTTAATATAGGACACCCGACTTGTTCTCTGCCTATGAACTCTATCATGTGCACTTGTCTCATCAAGATGAATTGTAAAACAATCATGATAACTGATAACATATTGTTATCCATTCTGACCTTGTCACATCTTACTGAAGCCACTATCATCCATGTAGAAAACATTACTAATGATAGCATCAAAAATGCGACTGTAAATGAGTTGATATGTTTGTAATACTTGCACGACATTAGCTTATCTTGAAGCAAAATGTGATTGATTTTCCATTCTACAATCATCTCATGGTCTTGCTTAAGATCGATTACTTGATTTGAAACAATTATAGGTGTGTTTCTTGCTTGATCTTCCTTCTTTAATTGTTCCATTGTTTGAATATTTTTATTTTCCTTTACATGATGAGCATGAACCACATATTCTTAACCTTTTTTGGTTAAATGATATTGATTATTTTCCATATATAATATTGCTTTACGATCATACAAGTATGAACTGCCTAAGACCATTCCACATCCACTTAGTGGCACAACATCACATGTTACCTTGTCTACAAACTTAGATGAAATTTCAAATTTTAATGTGCATTGTTTGGTTATTTTCATTTGATGATTGTTGTTTATCCATTTAAGTGTGTAGGGATTATGATGCATCTGTGATTTTAATCCCAATTTCTTAACCAATTCCTCTGAAATTAAGTTAGATTCAGATCCACTATCTATCAATGTATCAGCCTTAGTGTGCCTCATGATGACCCTTATGTGAAACAAGTTACTTATAAAATAAAATCCTTCACCAATTTTACCTATCATACCAACCAATGAGACTTTATATTCATCACTTGATTCTGATCCCAAGTATGTGGGTTGTGTTGTCGTTGCAACTGTTTGCCTCCCCTTCTTTTCCTTGAACCACTTCGGTCTCTTCTATGGATGTAATTTCTAATAATGGTCCTCATCATTCCCCTCTTTCTTGCAATGCTTGCAAGATGGATTCTCTTTCTTTCTCATCACTGAATTTGACTTCTTTCCATGCCACATCCTTTTGTCATCTTTCCTTGAAGACAATTCCCCTGATACACCAACCTTGTTTTCCCTGCTTCAATGTATGTCGCTTGAACAAAAACCTCATCAATATTAGTTGGTCCAAACATGAATACAGTATTTCGAATACGTGCAGGTAAACCTCCTATATACTTCATAAAAGTTTCTTGGGTATGTAAAGGAATATCTAACATCAATGCCATTTTACAAAATCCATCTGTGCATTCTTGCACTATTTGTCCTTTTCTTAGTTTTAAAGCTTGCCATTCAATTAATGCTTTCTCTTTATAACCCAAAGTATAGAATTGTTTTCTAAGTGCAGAAATGAAACTTTTCCATGATGGAAATAAATTACCCACTTGTTGCGTGCCATTTTGCAACTTTCTTTGCCACCAAATGAGTGGTGTGCCTGCAAGTCTCAATGATGCCAATTTGATATAAGTGGCCTCATCCTTGATCTGTTTCACGCTGCAATGAAACTCCATCTGTCTGACCCAATTTTTAATTCTCTCTGCATTAACTTCACCATCATACATGGGTAATTTGAATTTAACATCAAGTTTTAATAAAGGCATTTCATTATTATGTTTATGGACATGTTTCTTTGTGGTTGTTTTAGAACTTGAACTTGAAGAAGAAGGAGGTGAATCTGGAGGTGAAGGAGGAATTTGAGGAGGATCCTCTCCTTGTTCACTTTTTCCCTTTGAAGATTCACCAAGAACTAGTCTATTTCATCCAAGTGATCCTCATAGAAAACCTCCATCATCTCCGACATAGCAAAGAAATTTTTTCGAAACTCTTTCTCATCCTAAGAAAGTCCCTCTTCCGATGCCATCTTATCGCTTTGAGAAGTTATCTTTCTCAATCCAATCAATGGATTATCTTCAAAAAGATCTCCTTCACCACGATGTAGATTTTCCCTGGTTAACATGAAAAACTCAAATCCAAACGTCAACTAGCTATGATACCACTTGATTCGAAAAGATCTTTTAAATGAAAATGGTTGAATTATTAAGCATGTGTTAATTAACCAATTAGGAAGATGAATGAAAGAGGAAGAATTATATAAGAAACATAACAACCATATGCACATATACAAATCTGAAATAAATCATGAACATCAACAAACCATAAACGCCAATGTGATAACGGAGTTCGAAAATCTCGACTACGTCTCCGGGCGTTTTTCTTAGTGGGTGAGGCTTTCTTATTTATATTCGAAGCTTTATAATTACATCACGACAGTGCCAAAAGGTCAAAAAACTAATCTGACCTTATTCTAATAGATCTCTAGAACCCAACAGAAGAAACGACACTCAAATTGGATGAATGGAGCTCCCAGAAATGGCCCACAAAGGTGCGCTCCTCAATAGCTTTCCTGCATAAAAATGGATTTGGATTAGAAAATATTCAGCATAAACATTCTCTGAATGTCCTCCCATGCATCCAAGAAGGCCTGGTGTATATATATCTGAAGTTGGTAACCATCTCCCAACTTCCCCCCAAGATCTAGCCTCAGAAAGGGCCCAATATCCCCCAAAAATGAGCTAAATCTCCCAAGTTTACATAAAAATCCATTAAAATCTTATAATATGGTTTTAAAACGACTTTCTGCACATAAATTGGGCATAGCCCCTAACTAGTTGGCCCCTGGTCATATGGAAATCCTGCATGTGACCATGATCTTATCTCCAAATGCGTTGGCCCCTAGTTCCTCAGCCCCTGGTTGCAAAAATGGCCATACGACCCTGGTTCTTAGCCCATGTGTTGTAACTGGCAGTTTATCCCCTCGAAATAAGTCGGTAGTTATACCCTTGGTCGACGGGCTAGATCGACCGACCGGAGCTTAACCCTACCTCTACATGCAACTGTTTAATACCGGGTCATGTGGAGTGTTGCCAATGGGACCGGGAATGGAGATAAACCATACATCCATGCACTTCAAACCAAATGGAGGAACCAAGGTTATATCGTATGGTTGTGTGGATATGTGTTGGGGGTTGGGGCCTAGCCCCAGCCCTAACCTCCACCAAAACTCACCATGCTCCAAACTGAAATAGTAGTGTGGCCATTATTCATCTGAATTTATGCAGGAACACAACAGAATACACAAATAACTATGAATACAAAGATGCAGTGGAAATAACACTTCATTTCATTAATATCAAAGAATTGAAACTTGTTTACAGACAGAATGGAAATAAACTAGCTAGGGCGATGGTAGCTTATCTATGAGAAGAGATGTGGTGGCTACAAGCCTCTAAAATCTGTGTTACAATGAGGCTCGAAGGCCTATATATTATTGAGAAGCAATGGAAACCCTAAAAATCCAAAAACCTATCCCTAGGAGATGAAACGCCAGAATATGGGCCCCGTCGGGGTAAATTGGTACATCAATTTCCCGGGGTCGTAACTTTGGCATACTATCTTTGTTTGATGCACATGATACATCGTTAGAAATATCTATCCAAGGAATACACTGCAGATAATGAATATCGAGTCAGGAATAAACTCATATTCTTCAGAGCTTTGATGCCCAAAAAACATCGTTTAGGGCCTCAAAACGGCTCTGAAAGTTCAGGACCTGGAAAACTTCCAAAAATAGTAAATTTTTCTATAATTAAGGAAACTGAAAAACTGAAAGAAACAATGGTGGGGGTCCAAGTGGAATAGGAGGGTGGCCACCAATATCCACCTGGATCATTCCTCCCCCCTTAGGAAGCAATGGTCCCCATTGCGTTGAGTTCCTCCATGAGATGAGGAAACTTCTACTGAACTTGGTCCCTGATGAGCCACTTGCATTGGTGAAGGAGTTGGCCTTCTTTGATAACTCGATACAGCTGGATCTTTTGATGGTGGGTTTTCTTGATCTGTGTGTCCATAATTCGATCATTTGTGGCTTGTTCCATGCAATTTGGATTTAACTATGTTGGTGTGAGTTCTTCTGCCATGTTAGATGTGTCCAGTAGAGGTGGAAAGTAGGGCCGAAGGCGGTCCACATTGAACACTAGGTGCATACCAAGGAATGGTGGAATATTGAGCTCGAATGCATTGTCCCCTACATCCTTGGTGATGGTGTATGGCCCATATCGAAGCGGGCGAAGCTTGCGGTGGGGTCCAACGAGGCGCTCCTTTTGCAAATGTAGCCACACTTTTTCTCCCACCTTGAAGTTGTGTTGCACTCGATGTTGATCATGCCACTGCTTGTACTTAGCATTGGCTCTGTCTGTATAAATTTCAATAAAAATTAAGTATTTCCCATGATTCTCCTGATCTAACAATTATATGCCATTGTAAAATACAGAATCGCTTCTACTATTATTCTTGCGGAAAATTAAACAACGATCACAAAGTGAAATATCAATAACACATAACATAGAAGTTTTACCGGGAAAGCGTAAAGCTAAAAACCCCACTATCATATATTATGTATATCATGGATCATGAAACAATCCCATACAAAACTATAATCCAAGAGCTCTCAGTACAATACAATCATCTCACACTGTCATACATAAATCAACAAATACATGTGCCAATTTCTATGTCCAGACAGCTTGCCTCCTCTACACAAATCCCCGCAATTAGAAATTCTCACAATTGAATTCGAATTGCCTAGTTTGCACATGCTCATAAGCATATCCACTGCATGTGTGATTTATCTGAAATCGGATCTAGAAGCCTGACAGGGCTTGAAAAATGCTCAAAAATGAAAGTGCTCGGAATGCGACGAAACCAGTGCCATCGCGTCCGTCTCGTCTTCTTGATTCCGACGGTATATTTACTTCGTCAAACGAGCTCCGTATGCGGAATATATCGCATTTTGTCTGAAAAGCCAAACAGGTAAAAAAAGGGGATGACTGTATAGTCCGTACAGTCCACGTGGCATGATGACTGTACAGGCCGTACGACTGTACAACTAACATGGAAATCCTAGGAGGAAACATGTGGCAGGTTCAGGAGGTGACACATGTCAGGAATATTTGTACGTACGGGCAGACAGCTGGACCAATCCAGGGGTGACATGTGTCACCACTATAAAGGTGATGCGTGGCACAGATGACGTAAGTAGCTGATGTGGAAGGCTGACAGGTGGCAGTACGACATCTGATGCATGGCAGGGTACATGGACCATTCAGCAGTTGACATTTGGAAGTTTTTGGTTGGTTGGTTAGGTGCCATGTGGCCCAGTCATGGGCTGCCACGTGGCACCCTGTCGTTGGCTATTGGGGTTTGTGTAAAAGGTGTTTGGTTTTACCGTGGGTCGAACCCCCGACCTCACCACCGGGGAGTGGACTGGAAGGATTGGGCTAACTACCTAGGCACCTGTTGGTTCTTATAAACCTTGTGGTAAATAATTTATTTGAATTAATTTAAATGTTTTTTCGGTAGAGAAAAGGGTCGGGGCTTGGCCCCAGCCCTCGGTTCAACATTATGATATGACCATAGCAAGAGCCAACGCGCAGTTTGACTTACGGGTGTAATGGATAGGGCTTAGCCTCTAGTTCCCAGGCAGCCCCATACGACCTGGTACTGATACCATACATATAGTGCGGGGGTTACAACTAATAACCCATGGTCCTATACTGTTGCCACAGGATCAGGAGCCAGCGCCAACAAGGGGCCAGCGCTTAGCCTATGGGCTAGCGCTTGGCCAAAACAAGCCATATGACCGCGAATAAAGGGTACGTGCCAAAAAAAAGGCGTTGTGCCATATTTTTATACGCAAAGTGGGTTTTTGATAAAGTTTTGGGATTTTATTATTATTATGCCTAATATTATTGGATTTTCTCCATTTTGGGGAGATATTGGGCATCTTTGGAGCCCAAATTTTGGGAGGAAGTTGGAGATGAGAAACCAACTTCAAAATCTATATAAACCAGTCCTGTTTGAGGCCACAGAGGACAATCAGCAGTAGTCAGAGCAGAGTTATCCTGAGAAGAAGTCAAGCCAAAGCCATTTTTATGCAGGGAAGATATTGAGGAGTAGACGCTGTCGGGCCATTTTTGGGAGCTCTGGACGTCCGTTTTGTGTGCCATTTTCTTTGCAAGGTTCTTGAGATATGGAAGAACATGACCAGATCATTCTTGTAGCCATTTGGCATTGAAGCAATGTATTTTTGAGCTTTTGAACAGAAATAAAGAAGCCTCCCCCACAGAGATGAAGACCCGGAGACGTAGGCAAAAGTTATGCCGAACTCCGTTATCAATGTGCATGTTATGGTTTACTGTCTATTATTTCATTTCAGATCTACATATGTGTATATGGCTAACATAATTCCTCTTATTTCCTCATCCTTTCACTAAGTTTCTCAAATGGTTAATTAACGCATGCAAAATTAAAACTCAACCATAGTCATTAAAAGATCCTACGAATCAAGTGGTATCAGAGCTAGTTGACGTTTGGATTTGAGTTTTGCATGTTAACTAGGGAAAAGATACAGCGTGGTGAAGGTGAGCTTGTTGCAGAGAATCCATTAATTGGATTGAGAAAAAGAGCTTCTCACAGGGAGAAGATGGCATCGGAAGAAGGGATTTCTCAAGATGAGAAAGAATTCCGGAAAACATTCCTTGCTATGTCGGAGATGGTGAAAGTTTTGTACAAAGATTACTTGGAACGAAAGAGACCAGTTTTGGGTGGATATTCAAAGGGAAAAAGTGAAGAGGAAGAGGACCATCCTCATATTCCTCCTTCACCTCCATCAACACCTCCTTCTTCTCCTTCTTCTTCAAGTTCAAGTTCTAAATCTAATGAGAAGAAAAATGTTCATAAGTATAAAAGTGAAATGCCATTGTTGAAACTAGATATTAAATTTGAGTTGCCCATATATGATGGTGAAGTAAAT
>JASDQU010222679.1:6748-17517 GCA_032191745.1 Picea mariana
ACAAAAAAATGAATAAAGCGAAGGTTAAGTACTCCACATATGACAAATAATTCTATGTTGTCATACAAGCATTGAAGAAATGGAGACACTATTTAGTTCCTAAGGAGTTTGTTTTGTACAATGATAATCACGCTTTACAATTTGTGACTTGACAAGAGAAGTTGAACCAAAAGCATGCTAAATGGGTTGAATTCATGCAAAATTTTACTTTTGTGACTAAGAATATTTCTGGAACTGCTAATAAAGTTGTTGAAGCTTTGACCAGGAAATGTTTGCTTATGTAGGAATTCAGAGTCAAGACTTTAGGTTTTGATAACCTCAAATAAATGTACAGGGATGACCCAGATTTTAAAGAGGCATATGAGGCATCTGAGAATCCAATTCTCATGGAAAGAAGTCAATGGAATGAATACATGATCTAGGATGGATTATTGTTCAGGGGAAATTAACTATGTATTCTGAAATGTTCCATGAGGGAGAATTTGTTGAAGGAAAAACATAGTGGAGGATTGGCCGGACATTTTGGTCATGACAAGACGTTCTCAAAGTTGAATGGCTCATATTTTTAGCCAGGGATGAGGACAGATGTTAAGAAATTTGTGGACAGGTGCATAATTGCTCAGCACACGAAAGGAAAAAGGCAGAACACAGGGTCATACCAACCATTTCCCATACCTGAAAGGTTGTGGGATGCAGTGAGCATGGATTTTGTATTGGGACTACCAAGGACACAGAGAGGATATGATTCGATCTTTTTGGTAGTCGACAGATTTTCAAAAATAGCACATTTCATACCATGTGAGAAAACCAGTGGCGCAACTCATATTGCGAACCTGTTTTTCAAGGAAGTCATCAGACTTCATAGCTTGCCAAAGAGTATCATTTCTGATCAAGATACCAAGTTCATAGGGCATTTCTGGAGGACCTTATGGAAGAAGTTGGGGAAAATTTTGTCTTTTAGCTCCACATATCATCCTTAGACGGATGGAAAGACAGAGGTCGTGAATAGGAGCTTGGGAGATTTGTTAAGAAGCTTAGTGACTGAACATCATAGTCAGTGGGATCACATTCTGCCACAGGTGGAATTCGCTTACAATGATTCACTCAATAGAAGCATAGGGCAGAGTCCATTCCAGATTGTATATGGAATACAACCAAGAGGAGTTTCTAAATTGAAAGAGGCAGATCAAACTGAATTTAGAAGTGCTAGTGCAGAGGACTTTACAGAAGGAATTAAGGAGCTTCACAACCAAATTAAGGAGTGATTGCAAAGTTCAAGTCAACAATACAAGTGGAGAGTAGATCAACACAGGCGAGAACTTCAATTTGAAGTTGGTGATCTGATTCTTTTGCATCTGAGGAAGGAAAGGTTCCCAAGGGGAATGTATAAAAAACTGAAGATGAAAAAGATTGGACCGTGCAAGGTCATAAGGAAATTTGGGGTAAACACATATGAGATTGAATTACCCGATGGGGTCGGAATCTCACCGATATTCAATGTTGTAGATTTGTACCCTTACAAAGCTGAAGAAGCAAGAGTAGAGGAGGAACAAAAATAGGTTCAATGGACAAAACAAATGCCTATAGCTGAAAAACCATAGATGGAAAGCATAATTTACAAGAGGATTAGCAGAAAGACCAGGAGAAAGGAGTATTTTGAATACTTGGTCAAGTGGAAGGGACAACCAGTTGAAGATGCCAGTTGGGAGGATGAAGCAGCAATTCATAGGCATGGAAAGACCATGCAAGAGCTTATGAACTGGAGTTCATGAAAATTTTCAAGCGAGGGAGTATGATGCAGGAGCATTGTACAAAGCCAAAGCCGAAGCACACGCCTAGCCAAAGGAACAGTTGGATGCACAGATGGGAAAAAGGGGCACGTTTTTAAGAAAACGTTTTAAATTTTGAAATTTGAAGCATTAATGTAATAGCTAGGAAAAGGCGTACTTACATTTATGTCTTGGAGATATGAATAGATCTAGAGAGATTACTCTCATCTGCCGAAAGTATTAGGCATTTAAATCTGTTAATGTAAATTAGGTAGGTATGAATGTTAGATTACACAGTTTAGAAGCATAGGAGGGAAAACAGATATAGACACCCTCACCCTTGTATCATTGTAACTTTATGACCATTCAAAATTCATAAGATGTAGAGCTGTAGCAGAGAACTGTAGACAAGAACCCATGTACAGGAGCACTTGAGTTAATATATGAAGCTTTGACTCAATTTTCATGGTGTTGTGATGCTTACTATTTACATTTGTTGAATGGTATGTTTACAATTGCATTGTTTCTCTGTATGCATTTGTTTCAATGCTGTGTTATGTGTATTATTTCATGTTGAGTGTATGAAGTCTAAGAGAGGAGAAAAATGAGTTTCAATTGTTTCTCTTCCTGATAATTCTTGTAACGAGTGCAGTGAACATCCGCAAGGTGTGCGTCGACGAGCGTCTGAGTTTTATCTCAGAAATCTCAGGAGGGGTACCATTGTTCTCATACTAGTTGAAGTGCAGGTGAAGCACAGAGCCGTGCAAGTTGTGCGCAGGCCAATTGAAGCCTTGGATTTTATAAATCCAGAAGGAAGGTTGAAGGACCACTATTGCAAGGAGTGCACAGGGTCGGAGACTCAAATAACCAGGTGTTATTTGAAGTTTTGCCGCAAGGAGTGCGAGCAGGGATCCTTTTGGAAGCTTGAGTTTAACAGTGAAATTTCAGGAGGGATTTAACCTTTGGAGTGCTCAAAGGGAGACGGAGGCTGAAATCATCTCATAGAAGTTAAGTTCAGGAGGGAGAACACCGAGTGATTTGGATAGAAGTCATTGAGGAGTTCATCTGGTGGTCAGAATTCTCTGTGGAGAACTCGCGAAGTCACGAGGATCGTAAGATCCAGAGGAGCTGCAAGGTGGTTAGGAGTTGGATGAATCTGCCACCCTGACATCAAGAATCAACATGAACCATTGATCGTGATCAGTTTGAGTCGTCAGATCATTTTAGAAATTCAGGATCCGTAAGTTCGGAGTGCAGACCAAAATCCTTGGTCACTCTAAAACTCAAATCGCGAAAAGGATTGCTAAGGGTGAAATTTTGGTATTTTGGGGTTCGGCATTTCAGAACCCCTGATGACAAGGAGCCAGGGTGCTTTGAACTGAAAACCCTAAAGTCACGAAATACAAAGTGTCTTTGGAATGGAATCCTGACATTTTGGCCTTTTGGGGTCCAGGAAGTAGAGGAGACAAGTGATTTTTGGAACCGAGAGTTTCAAACCCCTGGTATACGAAATCCCGAAAAAGGATCTCTATTTCAGAATTCGGGAATTGGTGCGGCAAGTGAGTTTGGATCGAGAATCATGAACTCCCAGTACGCGGAGTCCCAAAAGGCCACTGATAGCGCATTCCATGGGATGTTGAGCCCATTTCGACATTCCGACATTTCATAATTTGGGGAATCATAAGGCAAGAGAAATGATTGTTGGGTCATTCACTCAAGTCTCGAAAATCCAAATTTAGTGGCAACAGGTGGTGTGCATTGGAGCGGTCAACCCTCTTTGACAATTCACATTTCAGCATTTGCCAAGAGTTGTGGGGATATATCGAGACTCTCCAACTCCTGAAACCCAAAGTCCTTTGTGGCTCAAACAAAGGGTTGGATTAACCCTTGGTGTGTTTTTAGTGAAGATCCTAAGCGGATCTTGGCCCGAGGGTAGGGGGTCTGCATCAAGAAAGGAGATCCCTCAAGATAAAATCTTCTCAATACCACCTCATAAATTCTATGATTTTCCACGTGAAATACGAAGGAGTAATCCTTAGATGTCTTGAACATGATGATGTAGAAAATGTACTCAAAGAACTCCATGACGGCCCAACAGGTGGACATTTTGCAGGAGAAGACATGTCTCACAAAGTACTAAGGGATGGTTATTATTGGCCTACTTTGTTCAGGTACGCTCATGCATATGCTAGGAAATGTAAATATTGTCAAGTGAGCGTTGGTAGGGAAAAGAAAGAAACCATTCCACTCCAGTTGATGACCATATCCATGCCTTTTGAGCAATGGGGAATAGACGTCATAGGAGAAATTACTCCCAATTCTTCAAAACAGCATAATTACATCTTGACTGAAAAAGATTATTTCACAAGGTGGAAAGAGCCTATTCCTCTCATGCACATTAATGAAAAGGTAGTGATCCAATTTCTAGAAAAACTGCTAATAACAAGGTTTTGGATTCCCTCTATCCTTGTTTCTGACAATGCTGCCTATTTTTCTTCCACGCGATTTCTAGAATTCTCCCTTGATAAGGGGATAATAATAAGATATTATGAAAACTATTATCCGCAAGGAAATGGGCTAGTAGAGACGACTAATAAAAAACTGGTGAGAATTTTAAAAAACACAGTTGTTGAAAATCAGAGAAATTGGCATAATTTAATTCATAATGCCCTATGGGATGACAGAGTAACACCTAAAGAATCCATAGGAAACTCTCTATACCTTCTATATATGGGAAAGAATCCATTCTGCCAAACGGATTGTACCTTCCATATTTACATATTTCCCATGCATCAAGAGGTCATCCCTCATCCTCTCTACAACACATGATTGATACGCTTCTCATGCCAGATGAAGAAAGAGAAAAGGATAAAGTTAAGTTCACCACTCATCAACAGGTGGTTAAAAGAAGTTTCGACAAACATAAGTCATGAGAAAAAAAAATTGAAGTAGGGGACCTAGTCTTAAAGTGGGATAGAGAAAACGAGTCTAAAGGAAAACACTCAAAGTTCCAAAATCTATGGTTTGGACCTTTTCATGTGGCCGAGAAGATCAGGTAAGGTACATACCGATTTCAAACTATGAGGGGAAAATAAAACACTTTCCCAATGTTATTGGATAGATCGGTAGGTGCAGACACTAACCGATCTCCCTAGATCCACCTAGATCTAGAACAAAACACACCAGAGCATGACGCTTTTCTTAAGTTTTAGATATTGAATTCACTAACTAAAGAGGAATGGGTGACATACTATTTAAACGTTGCTTCCTCTCGCCATTTCCATCCTAGCTCTGTTCCAATGCTCATACAATGATGAACCTGCAAAAGAATGCAACCAACCAAAGTGATAGCAATAACATAAACTCAATATAAACCTATGTATGTGATCAAGGAATCATACAATAAAACACAACAAGATTTATAGGAAATAATCATATTACCGTATCATATTAAATGTGAAAGAGAGATTACAACCATGGCCTTGATGTCATAAGGTCCCTTCCAACTGTCCTTTGTTCCCCACACACTTTCACTCCAAAAATTCTAAGAGCACGGATCTGATAATATTCACAATCTATCTTGACAAGGAAAAACTCAAAACCACTCTAACCAAGCTAATAATTCCAAGCCAAATCCAACTTATCCCTTCTCCGTGAGAGCTCCTCTACTTTTATAAGATGAAGAGGATAAGGTGAGGAGGTTAGGATGATCCTACTAAATCATGAAAGCGAGTAAGATCCAAACCATTCGGATGCCACCTCACCATGGAAGTTTCTCCTTCTAGAAGATTCGAGAAAATGCTCGTTTTTCCCACGTGTAAACATTCTTGCACCCTACCTATAGAGAAGACTGCGAACTCCTCGTGACCTAGATTTGATGCATCCTATGAGAATCAAGCATTCTTGCACCCTAGCTATAATGCAGCCTGCGAGCTTCCTTTTTTATAGGGTTTTTACAAAGGAAAATGCAACTTCTTTTCTCAGGAAAAGTTCTTCTCCCTTCCTTCTTCAGGAACTCAGGCCACTGACCCTTCCGAAGGAAACAAATAGTTTTACATCATTAATGGTCATAAGGATGACAAAAATAATGTGTAACAGAGAGCCCCCCAAAGTATGAAGTTAGAAGAGAGTGATAGTTGAAATACTTTGTCGAGTGTGTGTAAGGAACAAGGAACAGTTGGTCGGAAACCTGCCAACAAACAAGGAAATACAGTACAATAACATATAATCACTGAGGTAGGAATTCCCATACTCAGAATACAAATGACCTAGAGTATAAATGCCGACATGAAAAGATCCATGTCAAGTAAGATAGGTCATGGCCACCAAACACATACTATGGATCTATGCCAATATGACTCAAATCTGAACATAGCCACCAAAAATACACCATGGATCTATGTGTTAAAGGCTCAAATTTGAACATAGCCACCAGACATACATTGTGGATCTATGCACTAGTACAATCTGAATATACTGCAATGCAACCTGAATCTGACAGAAAAGATCCAAGGTCTTCATATCCACCACTCTATAGTATGAATCTAACCATGCGAATACATGTGTCAAAGTCGAACATGGTAGAAACCACTTTATTACCATTCATTAGTGTATACCATTAACAAGTGCGAGGGAAATCATCATTAATGTCAATGAATCCCAAGGTACACTGGTACAATCCAACGAATGTGAATTAATGAGATGAAGTCAAACACTCGGCGGAATCTCCCGATCAGGGTTCAATAATGAAAACCCATTTTCGAAAGCGAGGAAACCTGCCATTGAGGCATGCAAGTTCCAAGGTACCAATTAGTTTCTAAGTCTAATTCCTAGATAATGAGTTGAAGTCAACAAGAAAAGACTCGTCACAGGAGGGCCTTAATGTATCCCACATCAATGACACGGAACAAGTAACAATATGTAGATCAAAGTAACAAGTGATTTAGGACTGACTTAGGGATGGACGATGCAACAGAAGGCTTAAAGACTGCAGAAATGGCCGACGCAATAGAAGGCTTTCCAGGTTGAATTTCTCTATGAACATATTGACGACACGATAATTGTCTTGGAAATATTGACTCAACAACAAGGATCACAGACCAATTTATAATCTTATAGGAGTATGATTAGGAGACAAGTAGAATTTCCAACCTAGACACAAGGTGAGTGAAAGGGTGTCATGTTCAAAAGCGACTCTTCCATGGAAGACAAGTTTAGACATATTTCTTTCCCAATTTTCCCCCCCACCATCTCTGGCAAGTACCTCTTTATTTTTACACAAGCTTGAGGAGGATAACATATGATTGTTTATGTAAGCTCATCCTTCAGACGAGTCCCTCTGAGTATGTTTAATGAACCCTAGGAAGGAGTGGTTCAGTCCCACGTGGGCCTTTCAATGTTTGTTTTATGAGTCCAAAGAAAGAAAACTCAGGGGTTTTTCATGTTTTGAGATTCTAAAAAACACTTAAAGAAAACTCTCCCAGTTCCTTTTTCATAAATTTGTTCAACGTGACCGAAAAAGTGATAAACTATTGCTCATCGAATGTTTTCTTCAAATACTTTTACGAGCGTGAAAAGAACAAGATCGCTTGGCAATCTTTTCATGTTTAGAGAGTCTAAAAAGAGCTTATAAGGAACTCTAGGGGGTTCCCTTTTCGTATAACTTTTACGAGTCTGAAAAAGTGATAAAAGTATACTTGGTTACATTCTCATTGATTTACGAGAATGAGAAAGAACAAAGACTAATCTTGGTAACTTATTCTCATGTATTTACGAGCATGAGAAAGAACAAAGACTAAGCTCGGGATTGTTTTCATTTCGATGCAAGATTTAAAACAAAACAAAAATATGCTTGGACCTGGTTTCATTTTTACACAAGATTGAACCAGAGGAAACTATTCTTGAGGTAAGTGGTTTCATGTTTACACAAGCTTGAACCATAGAAACTATTCTTGGACTTCCCAACACATAACACATGGATGGTTAGTACTTAGCCCCCAGCTTAAGAAACTAGCGACTCTACTTCAGCATGAAGTCCAGAGGCTGAAAGTATTGCCCCCCAAGCTTCGTGTCATCCAAATACAAAGGCCAATGAAATGAACCTTCAAATACTAAATGAGGGACTTGACTCAAATAGAGAGGGGGAAAACTATTTCATTTTTTAATGAGCTTGACACAGAAACAAGAACTATGCTCTAAGACCTCTGTTTCATTTTTTAACGAGGTTGCCTCAAAGACACAAAAACTATCTTCGAAAGTGGTTTCATTTTTTTAACGAGCTTGAAACTAGAAAACTATGCTCAAAGACCTATGTTTCATTTTTTAACGAGGTTTCCGCAAAGACGCGAAAACTATCCTTGTAGTCTCTCTTCTTGATCATGGATTCCAAGAGGACAATGCTCCGGAATGACACCATGTCAAGGGAAAAAACTCTCCCATGGCTTCTAAGAGGTCTTCACTGGAAGGAATAAACACACTATGGAAGGACACCATGTTGAGTGTCGCGACAGAGGTAAAGAGATAAGGATTTAACAACCCTATAGAAGCAATCACCATGTCAACTACTGGATCTAAGTCATCAGAAGTTGAAGCCATGGGCAACAATGCCACATAATTNTTTTTTAACGAGCTTGAAACTAGAAAACTATGCTCAAAGACCTATGTTTCATTTTTTAACGAGGTTTCCGCAAAGACGCGAAAACTATCCTTGTAGTCTCTCTTCTTGATCATGGATTCCAAGAGGACAATGCTCCGGTATGACACCATGTCAAGGGAAAAAACTCTCCCATGGCTTCTAAGAGGTCTTCACTGGAAGGAATAAACACACTATGGAAGGACACCATGTTGAGTGTCGCGACAGAGGTAAAGAGATAAGGATTTAACAACCCTATAGAAGCAATCACCATGTCAACTACTGGATCTCAGTCATCAGAAGTTGAAGCCATGGGCAACAATGCCACATAATTGACCTGTGGTGGGGGCAATACCATCTGCATATAAGAAACATTTAGGGAGGCAATCCAGTCGGGGTCAATGAATGAAATTTGATCAACAGTCACAACTCGTCCATTGTGAAGGAAAGATATCACATGAAAAAGAGTAGACACAATAGCTTTCATGGCATAGACATAATATCACCCATGGAGTAAAGAGAAATCTAAGGGGTCGTGGACTACCATGACATGAATAAAGACAGTTTTCCCTCCCAAAGTTACAGAAAACTGAGGAAGGGTCCCTAAAGGTTGACTGGTTCTTCTGTTAAAAGATAAAAATTTCTGCATAACCGGAGCAAGCTGAGGACAACCCAAATCTTTCCAAGCAAAAGAGGACAAAATGCTAACAGATGCAACTTCATCTATCAATGTATGAGGAACGTCTCGACCACAAACTTGCACTGTAATCTGGAAAGGAATGTGAGAGGGAAGACAAGGTCTAGTTAGCACATCCCAATTAAAAAGGATGACCTCATTACTTGGAGGGGTTTCCACAGGAGGAGGAGGAATAGCCCTCGGCATGGTAGATTCTGTATCAACGAGAAAAACATGGGAAATATCGGGTTTACTCTCTAGCGGGATAGTAGGATCGACTGATGGAGAGATCAGATCGACCACTTGGGTTTCATTCTCCAAGGGGAGAATGGGGTCGATAGGTGGAAACAGATCGATCACTCGAGTTTCACTCTCTAGAGGGAGAGGGAGATTGACCGAGGAAGAGATCAGATCAACCACTTGGATTTCACTCTCTGTAGGGAGAGTGGGATTGATCAAGGGAGGGATTTGATCAACCACTATGTCAACTAGTTTAACTAAGGACGTGACCAGATTGATGACATGATCAACCAGATTGACCAATGAAGGGGCTAGATTGATCATTCCATCAACTACAGGTGGGTTGAGAGAAAGCTTACGAAAAGCAGCTAGAAGTTGAGGCTGTGAAACAGTCATGTCTTCCAGGAATTTTGAGACTTGTTCCATATGAGGGAAAAGATGAGTTAGATGACTCCCTTTGCATAACATACATGGGAACTTGGCTCTAATTTTATTCGTCCAACTATATCGTGACTAGTCAACGGGAAGTCATCAACATGTTGTTCAGAGGCTAATGACATGGGTTGGTGAGGATGTGTAGACCATGCTTCTATAACCTTGGATAGACCAGGGCATTCCTTAAGAATATGGCTACCCTTACAAGGCCTGCAAGGGTACTTGGGCTTACAGGTTGTTTGGGTGATCTTGACATCATCAACACTCCCAGCACGATTAACAGTAACTGGTTGTTTTCCAACATGTTTAGCAGTGGTTGGAGGTTTTGACCCTTATTTATTTTTCTTCTTCTTATTCTTTCATTTCTTCTTCTTCTTATCCACCAGGTTATTAGCTTCAAATCTCTCACTCAGCAAAGAAGATGAAATGGAAGAAGACCTTGCAAGTGAAGAACGTGAAGAAGATCTTATTGGTGAAGACAATGAAGGATCAACATGAGGTTGATGCTCTTAGGGGGAAGTGCTTATGACCGAAGCACTTACTGCATTAGGGATTACCTGAGTGGAAAACAACCATACCGACAATCCAATCGTGAGACCTGGAAGGCTCAAAGTAGCGATGTGAGGAGGACCAATGTTTCCATAAGAAGGAAAAACAAAAGGTTCCCCTAGAGCAGGGGTTCCTTCATTGGTCATTTCGGGAACTATCGCCATATAAAAAAAATCCAACCTAGAGTCTTCTAGGGAAAACAAACAACACACACTAAAAATATAGGAAGCAAGAAAATAAACAAAACCTTCTCACAATGAGCACACTAGTTGGTGATGAAATCCAACATCGCGGGAACAAAGTAAGAAGGGGATAAGATAGAGAGAGTGGAAAAATTACATTGATGACCTGCGTAACAGACTTACACCCTGGTGCAAGCTCCCACACATAATCGTGGGTATACCCTCCAAGGATCCCAAGTGATTTTGGCTAATGTCGATTCTAGGTATCATGAAGACTTGCCCCTCCA
>JASDQU010222680.1:0-15116 GCA_032191745.1 Picea mariana
AGCTGGAGATCTTTCATCGCTCGAAATGGTTTTGATGATACAGACCCTATCCAGGTTGACAAGCCTGTGATTAATGAAACCAATGTCTAGCCACCCGTGCCCTTCCATGTCCTACTTCCTACTCCTAAACCCTCGATTGACCCTGATATAGACTTACCAGACGTTGTAGCAGAGAAGGCCAAGGCTATAAAAAATCCTGCGAGCAAAAGGGCCAAGGCAAACCCTATTGTTATTGCTAAGGGTAAAAAGAATGCTCGGCTTATTTCGAGAATGGCTAGAAATAAATCTAAACCCTCTGCTGAGCAAAAGCCCATAGTCCTTTGTGAGGATTCAGACTCTGAGATAGAACGTTTCCTAGCTAGTGAGTACCCTTACTCACAGGGTTTATGCCTCGAGCCACCTTATGATTTCGTTTCGAATCTTCCCCCTTGCCTAAGAAATAATCCTAGCTACCCTGGGATCAAACGGCCTAACGAAACCCTTGGCAATGTAATCAAACCCTCACCTGCATTTTCTAAGCCCACACAGTTGCCCTATGACCAATGCGATTTATGGTTGGAATGATATTACATCGACGTTCCCATACTCCAATCGAAAATCCAATCATTGGAAAATCAAGTTGCAGTATTGACCAGTCAGAGAGACAAGCTCCAAGCAACTGATAGGAAGTAGAAGACAACTGGCTCCATCGTTTTCAAGAATTTTGAATCAGCCACAGCCGTTGTCAACTCCAAATTTCCATGATCAAGCTGTCTTCTCACCATACAGGTATGATTTTCGATATCGTTTTAGTTTTTTGAATGACCAGGATTAATATACTGATTTGAATATGGTCTTCGAATAGCTCTGTTTATATTTTGAATAGATCTGTTTAAATTTTGAAATGGCTCTGTCATAATGTGTTCATCCTGTATACATTTCGCTTTGCTAAAAATAAATGAAATTTCATTTTGGATACATGATTCGCTCATTCCCAATTTAGCCACTGATAGATTTTTATCAGATTTGATTGGTTTTCATTTGGATTTGATTTGTTCGTTTGTCTGATTGAGTTAACGAAATTGACATTTTGTTTTCAATTGAATTTGTTTTGTATCTACTCTGAATAGGAAAGTTGTTTTATGCTCAACTTAGAATACGATCATGTTTGGATTTGATTTCGTTATGGTTCGTATGCTGTGATTGGAAAATGATTTCAATGAGTTTGGTTATTACGATCTTTTAATATGCTGTGTCATATAATCTTCTAAAAACAAGAATACAACTTTGTTCAGTTTCAATTTGGAAAGAATGACTTTGTTTCGTATGAAAACAATGCTCTCATTTAAGCCTGTGCAAGTGCGCCGGAATCGTGGAACGGTTTTGATTCATTATAACTATGTTAAAACTCTAGTTGTTCGATTCGCTTGATTAGATTTTTGTGTATCTTCAGTTAGTATGATCATTCTCATGAGTTGGATTCGTATCATAAATGTTGCTCTGTTTGATTTTAAATTTGCAAAATGAATTGGTCGACCTAGGTTATCTCTATCAAATCCGGATATAATTTGTTTGAATGGAATGATTTTGATCAAAGTCAATCGATCTTGTTTGCCCAATTTGCAATAACAAACGATCGGATGATTCTTACGAATTCTTTTACCAATTAATTGATCCTGTTATGATTTTATTTGGGTTGATTTTCACACCAATTTGAGTTAATCCACTCATGGCATGAAACATTTTCTATGACAATATAGTTATAATGATTTGAAAATGATCTTGTTTGGATGCGATTGTATCTCCTGTTGATAAGGCAACATAACAATTGCCTATGATTTGTTTTGATTATATCGGTTTTAAATTGATATCAAACAATTTCACAACTGTTGATTATGATTCTGTTCGTTCGATTTTGTGGTAACAAAAGAAACAAAATATGCGTATCTCTGTAACCATTTGATTGATATTGATCCTGTTTGATTTCGAATGGTGTAACAATTTCAAATTGATTGATTCGTTTTCAAATAGCTATTGAATGTTAATTGAATTTAATTCTTTAAAAGATTCTCAATCAATTTTAATGTTGATTCTGTGTCTTATTTAGACCAGCTACAGAATCGCAAGATTCTGTAGCTAGTCTATAGAATTAGATATTTATCATTTTATTAACAAAGGACCCTTCTAACTTGTCCATTTTTTACCCTTTTTCAGGTAAATTTGAATTGCATGGGATATGCTGGATAGTCTAGAGGATATTTGTGTGTTTAGTTTTATTGTAGGTTCCTAGTTTAGTTAAACTTGGGATATCTTCCCAGATTTTATGTAAACAATTTTGATAACTTCCATAGGGAGGTTTTGCCCTGTGGAAAACCTTTAAATACTTATTATTTTTTGTAATAAAGAGCATCCTCACTTGTGGGAGAACCAGGCTATGGATTTTTAATACAAACTGAGACAAAAGTTGATGTTCTGCTACAGCTTTCGCTTTCATAATATCAATCTTTTGTTTCAAGTTTATGCATGTCATTTGTAATCGATTATAGACTACTTTAGCTATCATAGTCTATTACTGAATGATGTGATTTAATTAATGTGATCCATGTCTGACTTCTTTCATTACTTTAAAAATACAGCAATTACTTTGTTCAGTTAATGAATGACAGATTTCTCTTCTTCATCAATTGAATTATTTCGTATAGATCTTTGCATACACGTTTATCTAACTGTGAAGATTTATAAATATTATGATTGTTGTAAATTTTTATGTCTTGTTTGTCCTGTAATTATATTGAAGAGCACAATAGCTTTCTGTTTACGAGAAGCTCCTGGATAATTCGGTGCAGGTTTCCTCCCTCCGATCAGCTGAGACAATCATCATACACAGGACAAATCTGGAGCGTTTCTCCAGGTTAGTTTGTTATTTATTTGTTTAGTATAGTTTAAAGTAGTTTATTTAGATAGATGTGTAGTTAGAATTAGTATATTAGTTGTTTAGTTTAGTTAGTTTTTTTATGTTTTATTTCTTTTCATAAAATTATAAAATCAACAAAAAACATCTTTCTCTGTCTTGGGGCAGAATATAAATGAGTTTTTCAGGTTTTATTCAAATCTATAAATTGTAGATATTATACATTTTATGAATAAGTTTTATTTCCATTAGTAGTTAGATGGTTAATTAGTTAGAATAGTAGTAGTTAGTAGATTGTATATAATAGTTAGTTTAGTTTATTAGTTTATTTTATTTCTTTTTAGTTAGATTGGTTTAGTTTATTTTAATTGTTAGTTTTAGTTAGATTAGTTTAGTTTTTATTGTTAGTTAGATTAGTTATTGTAGATTAGTTTTGTTTTTGTTTCTTAGGACCTTAGATCGGCTAACAGAGCTGCTAAACCCATCAGGGTGGTTCATCCCAAACGGCTTGGGTTATTAGACAACCCTGGACCGGTTCCACTCTCCCAGTTGACGGACGGTCAATTTCGCCCGTCAATAGGTCGATGACTCGATCTGTCTGTGATGCTTCTTTGCCTTGTTTTTAAATACAATGGCCCTCCATCTTTTCTTATCCTATCCTTCCACTTAATTGGATTCAACATATGATGAAGATTCGGATAATCGAATTCTCAAACCTTGTGCCCTGTTTTTCCTATCCTTCACTTAATTTGATCTGACAGTCGTGAAGACTCTTGAAGTAGATCCACAATCAAGGATTTTGATCCTGATCACATTTATGTAATGCACTTTCCCTTCTGAGCTTTGATCTCTTCTTTCCATCGTCATTGTTTTTCTTGCCATCAATGAAAAACACATGCTTTCTATAAAACATGCCAACAATTAGAATATCACCATCTAGTCTAAGTGTTTTCATATGGATTTCCCATGAGGTTAAAGCATAAACCTCTAAATTCAATATGGAAAATGATATATTTTGTTCTTTATCTATATGGTGAATACTGAACTAAACTTCTAGTTGTTGCAACCAATGATTCATTTTAATGCATCAATCTCACCTTGGTATGGATTTATGTCCACTTTTATTCCATATTTAATAAAAACTATGAAGGTTTTATGCTACTAGAAGTCAACTACTCTTTCTCAGGTTCTTTCCACGACTCCTTTGTTGGGTCTTTGTTATCCCTCGGTTTCATGTCTTATCCAATATCTAAGTTAGATCCTATAGCCTCTTCATACGGTAGGAGATTTCTTACTAAAGCCTCCATGAGGAGATACATATTGTGAGATATGTCAATTAATTTCTCTTCTATCCTCACAAATATATCATCTTCTAGATCTTGAGGGTTGTTATGAATAGACTTTTCAACCATGACTACTAGTCTGTGACTTTCTTATTAAACCGATTTATGGATCCCTACAATTTTTCACAAATACTCCAAGAAAAAATGATCTAATACCAATATTTTTGGTTATTAATATCTCTCCCTACTCTTGGGATGACCCAGTTTCAGATCTGAATAGGTTTCCAACAAAACCCTCTAAAACTATCGGCCCTCCTGGTAACCCAGAAGGAAACACAACACACAGAATGTATTGCACAGTCTCACCCGAGATAGTCCTATGGGTGACTACAATTCTAAGATTATTGCAGTCTAGGAAAGAGTGGGTATATAGGATTGCATTTCATCTTCTTAGGCCTTGATCTAGTTTTTCCTTTTATTATTCTTAAGATTCGTTCATCTGTGACTTCTATGCATGCATTCTAATAGATCTAACATAAGTATTCAAGTATCCATTCATAGTTTAACTACTAAAAAAAAGTAAATAAACAATAAACCACACACATCACACAAGTTTTATCATGGCTCACCCCCTCCTCGGCTACGTCCACAAAGATCTGGCTTCTTAGGATATTTATTTATATTTCTACCAGATATGGCACTCTCTGCACTACAATTCCAACTATACAATAACAAAACAGGTTCCAAACCCTCTATGAGGCGGACTAGATCGCACCAGGATACTAAGCCTGTGATCTAACCCTCAATATCTAGCTACTTGACTCTCCTACAGCTCAACAACTTATAAAAAATTATCAGATCTTATCGTCGTTCTCCTAGCCAAGAAACACAATATTCTCTAACCTTCTAGAACCCCAACATAGATCTCCTAGGTACTTATTTATACTCATTTTTGGTTTATCATTCATTACAATCTCTTAAAAAAATACTAACCATGTTAGGGTTAGGGTTAGGGTTTACTTTCCAAAATTGGATTCTTCCTCAAAATTGGCTTGCACCAAACAGGCCCCAAACACTAACATGTGGCTCGTCCCGAGCCACTTAGCTAGTGCGCTCTCCTTCGACGGTTGTTTCCAAAATTTGGAATTTCTTTACCAGTTCCCTTCCTCGTGTCTTGACATGTGTGACTTTTATTGTCAATGTCTTTATCGATTGCATTGTGATCTCCTTCTGGATCATTGTTGCAGACTCTTCATATTCTTGTGCTATATTCTTCTTTTCCTCCTCCAACTACATGATCATTTGTGTTACTTTCTCTTGGAGGGGTTCTACTTCTGCCTGTCTCTCATGTTTTTGCCTCTGTGCAGATTTTAAATCTGCCTGCAGCTTCTTCAAGTCTGATTACCTTTCAGGCACTTTGTGATGCTCATTTTTTTCTATGTTTTCTTGAGATATTGTACATTTGCACTGAGCCTTTCCTCTACTTTGTCCCACTATTGGATCTGCTCATCCTCATCCAAAGTTGTTCAGAGCTGCACGACTTTGTCAAACAAATATTCTGTTGCACTTAAGTGCTTCTCCAATTCCACTAATTCGAGTGAAACGTCATATTTCCTATTCTCTCTAACCTCGAGGGGGGTTGTAGGAGTAAGATTTTATTTTAATTCCTCAATATATTTCCTATAGTGTTCAATGGTTTCGGAAATAAGCTTGAGTTTCTCCTATGTGCTTGTGTTGTCTACCTGCGCACTATTAGGGATGTTATTGTACACTATTGTCACACCCTATTCTATTATTTATGCGCACTCCTTTTCCTCATTATTTTCGAGCTTGACCTACTCTACCACCAATTCCAAGGTGTCCTTTCCATCCCTCATCTCTTGTATTTCTCCTACATCTTTTATGGCATGTGATTGTACCTCATGTGCGACACTGACTTGGAGCCTGTATAGTGCCTTGGTAGGTATTCTTGCTAATACCAGTTCTACCTACACCAGATCCTTCAATGTTGTTAAGGTTGAGGTGTCACCCATTTACAACATGTTAGGTGTCATTCTGAAAGTCGGACTCACCTGGGCAGTAGTTTGAATTATGTCCTGCTCACTCAGCGCAATACTTGTCTCTATTGTTGCTTCTTTGGGGAAATATTTTTTCCCCTTTTAGGCCTCTGCGCTAACCTGATATGCTCGAGGACCTGCTTTATCCCTTCTAGTTCATCTTGTATTCTGCCTCTCTGGTGTTGGGATTCTTCAAATTATTTCATTGTGTGGTCCTACACTTTTGTTGCCACAAGATTTGCATTATTCTGAGTGATAGTGTATTCTTGTGGTAGATTATGCACCTTGGCCTTCTTGTGCAACACCCCGTGTGTATAATTAGTTGCTTTAGTGGCGTTGTTTCCTATGGGGTGATTGTCGAAGGGGTTTCTTATGTTGTAGTGTCCCCCACCCCTTGTTCCTTTTGTCTTAAGGAAATGTCCTTTTTTGTTGCCTGCACATATTTATTCGACGCACTCCCCTTCTTCTGCTACATCAGCTTCTGGCTAGGTTTCCCCAACTTCATTCGATTTTTGGGAGTAGCGGTGTCACTTACAGGTGCCTTAGATGAACTTGCATCTACTTTTGTACCCTTAGGCATCTCTTGAGTCAGGAATGGAATCCTCCAATAGTCATTCCAATCCCTCATCACCATTTCTACATCCTCTTCAGTGATGCAATATCTTAACTGTAGCCACTCCTTCCCCGGATCCCTGCACACTTGGAACTACATATTATTCTTTATCGCTTTGAATTTGGCTAGCTACCTATATTGTGCAACCACTTCTGGAGTAAGTATCCAAATATTTGCAATGCTCTCCTATATCTCATTGAAGTACCATGCAAAGGTACCTATGTTTCCACTTCTATGCTTGGGGTCTGAATTTATCTCCAATGATATGTATTGCGCTGCATAGAAATGACCTATCCGTTCACAAAAATGGGAGTACAGGGGCTCCCTTCACCCAATCAATGCGGTCAAAATGAGTAACCATGAATAGTGGAACTATGTTCCTAAGTCCTACGCATATTTGCAGTCATTGAGGAACATGTTCAATAAGTATGCAACCCAGTTGAGCATAGTGCCATCGACACACTGTGGTGCAGTTGCGACAACCCTAGTAGGGACTTCCTCCTTGAGGAATTTTTTGAGCATCTTACAGGCCCTGCGTTTGGTGGCCATTCTCATTGTTGCATCACTGATCCTCTTGATTCTTATCCCATGTGAGCCTCTCTTTGTGCCGTAAGTTTTCTTCATCTCCTCAGTCAGGGATTTCTCCTTTATTTTATCATTAAGGTACTATGCGATACTCTCACCTGTAGATGAAATACCTGCAATGAATGAAATTAGTTCCATGTATATTGAGATAGTCTCCTCCAACCATAATATTCCTCTATAAAGGACTTCCATCAACTACTTGACATAGTTTTTTACCTCTTTCCCCCTGCCAAAATGGGGAATTTCTAGCAAGTTCAGAATTCCTGTGTTGGGAAGGTCAGTTTCCCATGGTTTTGGTTGTAGAATTGGGTCACGAATGGGGCATGTTCCTATATTGTCAATGTATACCTACTACACAAACTATGGGAATTTTCCAGTATCAGTCACGTCATGGTCTAGATACCATAGTATTTTGACGTATCCTAGAAGCGAAGGTGTGGCATGCACCCCCTCGAGAATGCATGGTAGGAATATTGTTGCATCAGGATGTCTGCGCGGTGACCATGCCATGGATCATTTTCCCTTTATTCTTGGTAGCTCACTTGAGGTCCCAACCTTCATCTGTCTCTCTTCAGTGGTAGAGTCTAGCTGGCCAGTAATGTCCTCCACCAGACCCTCCCGTTGCTGCGAAAACCCTGTTCTAAGTGGTGGTTTTGGAAAGAAAGTCTCGGTTTGCATTGTGGTGGCCCCATTTACTCTGTGGGATCCTTTGGCCCTCGTAGGTCTCTATGGGTTGCCTGCATATTTGTCCTGTTAGCCCTACGCACTATCCCGTGGGTCAATATACATGCTAGTTGTTACTGGAGGTTGGGCTTCTTCATCCACTAGTGTGGGGCTTGTTGGTTCTTCATGTGGTGAGATAATTGTGTTAACATTGATGAATTCTCCCCTTTGTGTGGTTTCTATCTCGGCGTCACCGGTTTCGTAAGGTTCTCTAACATTGCTTTGGGTTTTTCTAATTGTTTGGCTCAGCGTGCCAATATTTGTTGGTGCCATCATGGCACTGGATTCTTTCATCGGATGGTTGTTGACTGGTTCACACTAGGCACTCGTCAAGTTGTATCTCCTCTGTCTGCTCTTCTAATGCCGCAATTTTTCAAATTCACAATAAGTTGTAAATTTCTCGCATTTCTCCTTTATATAGCGCATGACATCAATGATGTGAAGCTTCTCGGAGAAGATTCCCTAACGACGATTAATGCAAGGAGTACATTTCATTTAATTTCATAAATTCCCCTAGTTGGCGCCTTTTTACCTTAACCATCATTTTTTGTTTCTGTGGTACTGAACTTTTTTAGTGCACTGTGTGTTTTTGCTAGTGCACAGTGTGTCACCCATATGTTGTGTGTGAACCTTTTATTTTCATCATGTTGAGTCCACTTCCTCTGCGCACTGTATTTCCCAGTATTTTTGTATTTTCTGTCTTTTCTATTTTTATATTTATTTTTCCTTCTTTTTTTCACCTTTTTATTTATTTTTCTCATTTTTCTATCTGAACTTCTACTATAGTACACTATTTACATGATTTCTTACTACGCTGTAACTTTTAGGTTCTAGGAGGTTGATTGTCCCTGTACAGTTGTAGTTGACTCCCATTGATCAGTCCCTTTAGTTATGTGCCTCCCAAGTCTTTTAACTATACATATCCCCCATCTGTGACAGTCTTCACTTCATATAGCCCCAGCCAATGCATTCTGAATTTGCCCGGATGCTAAAAAAATTTACTATGATAAATAAAGACTAGGTCTCCCTCCTTGAAACTCTTCCTCTTGATATGTCTGTCATGCCAAGATTTGTCTCTTTCTTTCTATACTTCTTGGTGAAATCCTGCCAGAATCCTATCCTCTTCCATATCCATTAGTTTATTTAGCCTTTCCTTTACTACGCCTCTTTCTATCATGTTGGTAATTAATGCTACACACAGACTCGGTACCAAGAATTCTAATGGTAATATTGTTTCCTCCCATACACCAAGATGAATCGTGTTTGTCATGCCAGCTTCTTACATGTAGTCATGTATTTCCATAGTATTATTGGTATTTTCAAGTCCCAGTCATCCCTGTTGACATTGCAGAACTTTTTCATGGCATTCTTCAAGATCTTATTGAAGGCTTCTACTGTTCCATTCTTCTGAGGATGGTAAGGTGTACTCTTATGATGATATACTTCAAACTCCTCAATCATAGCCTTGATAGTATTGTTGATCAAGTGAGTACCTTGGTCACTCATCAAAATCCTTGGACAGTCGAATCTAGTGATGACTTGCTCAAACAAGAAGTGTGTTGTTGTCTCTGCATTGCAATCTTTGAATGGTGCTACTTCTTCCCATATTTTTAAGTATTATGTCATAGTAATGATATATCTATCTCCTGACCTTTTTCCCAGTGGATGGATTGGCCCAACAAAGTCTATTTCCCATTTGTCAAATACCTACAAAGTTACTTGTGGTCTTAGGGGCATCTCATCCCTTCTATTAGGTTTACCAACCCTATGAGAGACATCACATCTTTGGTAATATTACTTAGCATCTCTTTGAATTGTTGGCCACCATAGGCCTGCACACAATACCTTCTGCATGGTATCTTTTCTTGCATAGTGTCCTCCAACTATTCCCTCATGAGATTCTGCCAAAATTCTATGCCTTTCATGTTCTAGTACACATATTCTCAAAATGTTGTCTATGCCCATTTTGTATAATTGTGCTGCAATCAATTAATAGTCTGCAAATCTGATTACCATATTTTTCTTTTGTGCAATGCTAAATTCTTGTGGTGAAATCCCTGTGCTCAAATATTCGACGATGTCAACAAAATATTCCTCCACTATTTGTAATGAAAACAACTGTGCATCAAGGAAGTTGTCTTCCAATTTGGTAGGTTCCTCTCCATTAGTGACCCTTGAAAAATGATTAGGTTATGCATTCAGCTTCCCTGGTTTGACTATCACTTCGAAATCAAATTCTTGAAATAAAAAAAACCATCTACAGATCCTCCCCCCTAACACTGACTTGTTGACTAAATATTTGAGGGTTGAATGATTTTTGAACATATTAAAGTGTTTTCCCAGTAAGTAATGTCTGAACTTTTGAAGTGCATAGACCATAGCTAGGCCTTCTCTTTCTGTAGTATTGTAGTTCTGCTATGATTCTGATATTTTTTCTCTTTCAAATGCTATAGGATGGTCCAAGTCCCCTACTTCTGGTTGCGCCAAAATTGTTGCAAGTTCTATAGCTGATGCATCTACATGCACATGAAAAGTCGTTTCCCAATCTGGGAATACTAGAATAGGTGTTGTGATCATCTTTTCTTTTAGGGTTTCCAAATCTTGTTGACAGTCCTCATTCCACTAAAATTTAGTATCTTTATTTAACAATTTTTCCATTGGCGCACTGATATGCGCATACCCTTTGATAAATTTTATGTAGTAGCATGTATTTCCCAATGTTTATCTCAATTGGCGCACTAATTTTGGTGGTGGTAAATTAACAATGGCTGTAATCTTAGCAGGATCCACCAATAATTCTTGTTTACAGACTATATGTCCCAACAATATTCCAAAAGGTGTCCCAAAAATGCACTTCTTTATATTCAATGGTATCTGACACTTCTTGCATCTTTCCAACATTAGCCTTAATACTTCCACATGATATTTTAATAGACTATATATAGTCCATTCATCCAGATATACTTCTAAGAAATGATGTATAAATTCTTTAAAGGAAGCTATGACTACTCTTGAAAATATGGTTGGTGCATTCTTCAGCCCAAAAGGCATGAATTTGTACTAGTAGGATCCCCATTCTATGGAAAAAGTAGTCTTATACTTATCTTTTGGAGCTATCTTGATCTGATGGTAGCCTGAGAATCCATCTGTAAATGAATATGCTTTCTAAACTCCCACATTCCCTAGGACTTCATCTGTAAAAGGTCTAGGGAAATGGTCATGTAGGAAAACATCATTCATTTTCATGATATCTACACAAATACTTATCCCCCCTTGTTTCTTCTCTTGAAATACCATAGGGCTTACCCATTCAGATTCCTCCACTAGTTCTATGATAACAGCTTCCAACATTCTATCAATTTATGCTTTCACTTTTTGTTTATATATTGGATTTTGTGTATACAGTCTATATCTGATAGATCTAGCATCAGGTTTGAGAGGTATATTCATATCTCCTAGCTCTCTTTCTATTCCTTTCATATCTATAAAGTTTGTTGGGAATATGTCATTGTACTTGTGTAGTAACTCTGTTATCCTTTCTATCATTTTTTCATCCTAGTAGTCTTCAATGCTAGCCATTTTGGGATTCTTAGTTGTCCCAATGTTGAATTTCTTTATCTTGATTGATACATCAAATACTTCTGACTCCAGGGATGGAACTTCCCCTTCTCTTTCACCTTCAACTTTTGTAATATGAATGTTGCATGGGTCATCTTCATCTGGTTCTTCTTCATGCACATGATAGCATGACAATAGTTCTTTTACTGTCTGTCTATTTTGTTGTTGGTATTCTATCATGAGTTCAACCTCTGGTTCATGAATAAATATCACACCTCTTATTTTCTTCAGTGCTAAATCCATGTTGGCATTCTCATGTTCAAATGAGAAGGTTACTATAAAATGTTGTTGTAATGTTTTCCATTCTGCAGTGCCTTTGCACAGATCTTGGTCTACATACTAGTTTTATGGAATTACATCCAATGTGTGGATGAAGTGTTGAGGCCATTCATATGGAGGTATCATCCTCCATAGTGTTATGCATTTATCCAAATGTTTTGTTGGTGTCCCATGTCCATCATATCTCTGCATATCATTGCTTCCTTCTCTCTGTTGAATCTAATGCGAAGTAGTCTCTTACATTGGTACTGGTCCTTAACTCTTTCTTTGTGTGCACCCCACCATCTTGCAGGTGTTTCCTTGAATGCAATGTCCAGGGCTAATAGCCTCTACCTCTCTAACACTTAATCTTTGTATCTTGTTACAAATTCTTCTAAGTCATTTATACCATAAAAACTAGGAGGTTCTCTTATCTCGGTACCCACCCATCTTACTATCTGGTCTATTGTTGCACACCTTCTTATGGAGAATTCATGTAATCTCTGCTGCCAATTATACAAACCTATATATGAGTCAAAATCACATGATTTTATGCTCCTCCAGCTGAGCACCCCATCGACAGTTGGGTTAACATAATCTTCTTCTCGCGTAGTAGTTCTGTACAATTGGGTGATTTCCTCCAGATCTAAGAAAGTGGGCTCTACAAACCTTTCTCCTTCTCATGGATCTAGTGGCACAATGACTCTGTATTCTCCTGATTTGAATGTCATTTTCCTTGTCTTCAGGTTGATTATTTTCTGGTTATCAAATTCCCAATCCAAGCCAAGAAATTTTGGGTAAGTTGTTGTACCATCTACTATCTCTATCACTTCAGAGTCCGCCTTAGTGCACACTACATCCAGATATACTCTCACACCCTTAAGCCTTCCAATTGGTAGAACTTTGTGTTGGTTTTATAGCTTTAGTTGGATAGGTGAATAGCTTAGTGTGGGCTCTCCCATATACTTCCATGTCTTCTTAGGTAACACATTTACCTTAGAGCCTAAATCCAATATGATATCCCCCATATTGAAATCTCCAATGTTAACATTCAGTCTAAATTCCGTACTTTTCCTCCTTCTTGTATGGATGTCATTGATTGTTTTATGTTCTAACTTCCTCTCTTCCTCTATGTCACATATTTATAACATATTTTGAAACACTTTAACATATGATGGATCATTCAGTAGTTTCATACAGGATTGCAGAATTTTTTTTATGGTACTTACTTGTACTGAAGAGGGTGCTAAGGTGGTGTGATCCATAGATACATGCATATCATACATTGGTACATTCTGAGTTTGTTGCACAACTAAAGTAGACACAACATCTAGTTTGATGAACTCCTGTTTGTCCTCCTTCAATGTCTCCTTTTCATTTTGCGGATCAAACTGCTTATGTGGTTCAGTATTCTTCTTCACCCAATGGTGTTGTGTTGGCTCTTGTCTTACTGCGCTAGCTCTTGTATTAGCTCCTCCAAATGTAAATATGTTGATATTTCTTCCATCATCCCTAGATTCTATAGAAATCCACTAAACATTCTTATTCTTCTGGTTCCTTTTTTCTTAAATATTCCCTAAAAGTGTTGGGCATTCCTCTGTATCATGGTCAGCTCAGCGACAATACATAAATGTCGTAGGTGGAAGTGGACATTCTCTTGCATATTGTTTTGGTTGTTAGCAGTTTTGGAACACTATTGGACCTCTTCCTCTTCCAAATCCTCCTCTACCTTTTCCTCCACCCATGTATCCACCTCGATCTTCTCGTGGTGTGTTGTACTGAGGCCCTGATTATACTACGTGGGGTTATATTGTGGCTACATGTTGTTATACTAAGGTTGCACAATGTCGTAATATTGCTGCACGTTATTATATGGAGGTGGTACCTGGTTTCACTGTGGTGCAACTTGCCCTATCATCATTTATTCCTACAGCCTATAGGTGTCTAAAGTCCTTTCCCTCATCAATTACATTGTCCTACAATATTTGTAATCATGACCCACTGATTTGTAAAAATTGCAGTATGAATTATTGGGTACTTTCTGGTACTTCTGCATCATTGGACAATGATATGGATAATACCCATGTGTTTTATATATCTCACACCATGGTCCTCCTTTTGGAAATGGGTTTGGTATCCCTATTTCCATATACTGCGCAAAAGTTGGGAACTCATTCTTGCGGTGTCCTTTTGTCCTGCATGTAGTACACCAAACAACTTCCCTTTTCTCCTTTCTCTTATTCCATTTCAGTTGAAATTTGAGGTTCTTTATATCCTCCTTTAGATCTTCTATTGTTGGGCATGTCTTTTGATACTAGTTCTTTTCTAGTTGTAAGGATACCTGTAGAGCCTCTGCTTGAGTTTGAAACTTTTGTTGCCTCAAAGGGTATTTCAAATGTGGTAGCAGTGAATTCACAAAGCTATGTTTATGTTGCATGTCATTCATGACATAATTCAACTTACTCTTCAATCGTTTGAACCTCTGATCAATATCCCAAACAGATTCACCAGATTTATGTCTGATTTCAATCATCTCATTCATGTATTGATCTTCTGAATTGGGCTTTTGAAATTCATTTATCATCAACATCTTCACATCTGCAATAGTTTGTGTTCTTCTCAGTGGACTATTTGCAGCTAGACTCATGTATCAATCCAGTTCATGATCTTAGCATGATAGCTAACTGCACAAGTTTTGTATTCTCATATTTGATCTTCTTTTCTTCCCAGATCTTCTCACAGATGAAAAAGTGATTTTCAAGATCCTTTGATGGCTCTCCCTTGAACTCTGGTAACCATATGGTGGCATCATGTCATGCCATCTTAAACTGTGATGACCTACTACCTCCGCACGGTGTATATATTTGACTACTACTTCTTGAACTAACTCCCCAATTGTTGTTCCTTGTTTAGATGCACTTATTGATGTCTTTCTAAATTCGGTTGTCTAAATGGTGGTTTTATTTCTTTTGTATTAGTCGCACATGGGGTTATGGGTTCCACACTAACACTGAAATGAATGGGAGTTCTTCCTTATGTTCCTTCCCTTTGACCTATTTTCTTTCTTTCATATGTTTCACATAGGATTT